>JAOTOM010002195.1:15000-94141 GCA_034440615.1 Ashinkailepas kermadecensis
TTTGTCAAGCGATTCTGCACGGCAAGACAGTCCGCTGATCTCTGCTAGTGGCCCCGCTTGCTGCGACGTACATTTATATGGGTATGTACCACTGGTAGACAGGGGTACGACTATTTTGATCACAGGCGTGGGCACGACTAAGTATGAGGGGAGGCTGGAACCAGAGTACTTTCCTCAGAAGTGCAAACATTGATGTTTTTCACATCAAGGCTTAGCTTGAAAACGGTGAATTAATCTTCCATTTTTGTGAAAACTACGAAATAGAAGTATACATTTTACAAAGATGGAACTTGTTATATACATCTTGTTCGAAACATCGATGTCCACAACATTTCATATCAGCATTAAGTGAAGATAATTCACATTTTCTAGCTGACTGCAGCATACTGAAGATGGCAGGACATTTGGCAAATTTGTGCTTTAAGGTAATGTTTGAATTCTCGGAATTTCTTTTTCCAGCGCAATGTTCATGAATGTGGTCAACATGATGTGGCTACTCACTCGTTTTTTTTCTCTGCAAATGCATGCTTTTCAGTTGGTTGGGAAAATAACACCAAAAATGGGCTTGGAGATAGGTAATATAGCAGAAAAATATTGCCAAAAAGAAAATTGTAGCATAACCTAACTTAGTATAACCTAACATCCCATGGGAAAAATAATCAAAAAGTGCATAAAATTCAAGGAAGATTTGCTCTAAAAAATTTACTCGAAAAACCAAACCTAATATAACATGGCCTAAGCTTTCTTCAAGGAAATATGTTCTCAAAAATAAAAACACTTTTCAAGATAAAAAACCTAACCAAACCTGACATAGGCAAACCTAACCACTTTGCTTCATGCAGGTAAAATGTATGCAAAATTTGTATCGTGAATACCTTAGGGCACAACAATGCCAGACTGTCATTACATTTTGCACAAAAAAAAACTGCAGAAACCCCAGCAGTAGTATACATGTAATGCTTTTCTCAAGCTCAGTGAAATTCCACAATATGTCTGACATTCCATGTAAAAATTTAGCCGACAATCTGCCAAACTAACACAATACACATGTGCATTTCAACTGTATCTCTAAATAGGTATTTGCTCATATATTTTACCAATCATGTGATGTGAAATGTGCAATATTCTCAAATTAAAATAAACTTGGCATGTTATTCATTGATCATGTATCAAGTACCTACATTGAGATGCAGCTTACAGTTTACCCCACTATGGAATGCCAATTAAGGAACTAGGTAAAATCAGCTTCTGTTTTGCTGAGGGGAATCCATGGTATTTGTTCAGCTAAGCCACACGTAATTTATGTCATTGTCTTTCTATTATTTTACTCATTTTACCCATAAGCATAGAAGTTTTTGCTGTTTGTACTGCGCCGGATTTCAAACAAATACGTTAGTTGCTGTACCACCATAATAGATTACCTACCCTTCCAAGCTTCATGTTTTCTTTAAAATTGGTAACATTTCAGTACCACAAGCCCTCGCCTTAGTATCCATGACACGATTCGGTTGAAAAACTTCGCATGGAACAATCCAACGTCTGGTTCCCTGTGCGTTTCAGGCTTGGCCGCTTGGAGACCCCAATATGTGACGTCATTGCTTCGAGAAGGTTTTTAAACTGGTGGCAACTCCCAAGTGAACGTATTAAATTATGCTGTAAATGCTTCTCCTGTGAAAAAAAATCAGTTTGGTCTATGAAGTATTATTACCGTTTTTTTGCAACCAAAACTCCATTACGTGAAACTTGTCCATTGTCCCAGTAGACTGTGCCGCAGTACACCAGCAGAGCAGGAGCGACATTCGGACTGGATAGACTGTGCCGCAGTACACCAGCAGAGCAGGAGCGACATTCGGACTGGATAGACTGTGCCGCAGTACACCAGCAGAGCAGGAGCGACATTCGGACTGGATAGACTGTACCGCAGTACACCAGCAGAGCAGGAGCGACATTCGGACTGGATAGACTGTACCGCAGTACACCAGCAGAGCAGGAGCGACATTCGGACTGGATAGACTGTACCGCGGTGCAGGCTCGTAAGCCTACCACGACCAGGGAGCAAGGAAGTATTCAGAAGTATGTAGAAGCCTTGCCATTTGCTTTTCACAGAAGCCCGCAGACGTAGCCCTCCACCGAGACGAGCAGGCGCCCTCCACTGAGACTTGGAGACAGACACCCAACTACAGAGATACATACCGTCTCTCAGAGCTGCGGCGGATATTGCAACGATCGTACACCACCGAGACCGACTGTTTGTCATTCTCAGCCGTCGCGCAGCGACCCGAATTGGTCACAATAGGTCAGCTCCCACAGTAACCGGCGTCTGTTGCGGATGCTCCCGGACACGGCGACGGACGGTCGAGGCTCCGTTCTGCCAGCACCGTCACCTGCTCGCCACCGTCACTGACAGCTCACTGAGCAGTCACCGAGAAGTGAGCACGGAGACGAGGAAGCCTTTCCTCACCCGACATCTCTCTGCATGCCATATTGTCTCCCCTTCTATCGTTGCGAGGTCAGGCGGGTCAGGGGAAGAGGTGGAGGATCAAGTAGAGCGAAGAAAGATAGCGAGAGGCGAAACGGTCAGATGTGCATAGCAAAGGAGGGAGAGCGGTGAAGATGTCATTGATTGGGGCAACAGAGAGGTGTAGAAGCTATAGGAACGGGAAGAAGGATGCAAATACATGGGGAAGTAAACGGATGTAAATGCAAGTTATTTCAAGTAAGATTTAATTCAGTATTAAAATTCATACCAATTTGTCAAGACTTAAGGAACATGTGTGCAAAATAAATGCATGTGACATCTTTGTGACGTCCGAAAGCACAAGACAAGTTCAAGTAGGCATATGCTGAGCGATTAAGCTACTCATCAATACAGCTAATTGTATGAACAATGACTGATGGATTGGTGAATCTATAATAATTTTAACGATCAATTCATGCTACTCAAACAAGGCTGAACTAAAGTGAAAGTGGTACCAGAACGGAACAGACCTCTCAGTTTTCCGATTTCTAACTCAGGTTTTGTGGCATATCAGGTTATGCCATAGACAACTTTTCTGAATTCCGGAGACACATATTATCCTACCTAACTACAGAGCAAGGATTAATTGACACATGCTACAATATGTTCGTGAACACTACCAACTTATAACTGCAGCTTCATTCCATTTTCACTGGAAACATATTAGCCTACAGATATTGACATTTCAAAACTTCCATCATCACCCACGCCTTACGGCATGTTAAGCTTGTCCTCAGGTGGCCAGCTCAGGACACATCGGACAGACACATCAGTATGCTCCAATATCAAAACGGCTATCAGTCAATGTATAGACACAACTCGCTCCGGGGAGGGAGTGGAGTGTTGAGGTGGGAGTGTGGTTGTACGCCACAGGTGCGCTCACGATCTGACACCACTGAGCCATCTTCTCACGGCCCCACTTCGACGGTCCATGTGTGGTGGTTTTCCCTCGGGCATACGCAACCTGTGTTTGTTATAGTTGGATCAATATGCATCTATTATCCTGAATTATATATATTGAATAACTACAGGATATACCCTTAGATATGCATTACGATGTAGGGATAGATATGAAAATGCACGTTATTAGGTAAGCCAAATAATTAACAATCTGGTCTACAAGCGAAATTATCTTGGAAAAACAACAGAAAACTGCACTCTTCTTTTGCGCAGCCTTCACTTACCCCAGGTATCCTGGGGCACAACCCTGTTGCGCCTGCGGAACCAATTTCACCAGATAATGAAATCATCCCCCCAAGCAGAAAGGCACCCAGGCAGACTGAGGCTCAACGAACACATCCGGGATAGTGTCAGTAGAACAGCCGATGAGCCCGTCGGAGTTCCCTTCACAAAAGTCGTGCGCAGCAGATTTGGGCGCGCCAGGCGATGGTGCACACCGTACTTCAATTTCTTGGCACAATTGGGCATTGTACAAGACTAATGACCAGGTGAATTAGAAGATTCCTGGATTATAATGGATAAGAAGATAAAGTACTGGCTCATAAAGGATAAAATACCAAAGCCCTATTATATCTGTGTGTGATGGGCTTATGGCAGTATAATGTGTAGATAGGTAAGATGTACCTTATGTGCGCGCATATCAGCCGGAGATGCGCGTATACCGATGACGCAGTAGGTTTCCTGATTTTTAGTTGTTGTTTTTTTGCTGGTACTGCGATGCACATGAGCATGCGCTCAATGTGGGTGAAAGGGTATATATGACATGTGCAGTCAGGATTCAATTTATTAGTATGCTTTGAAACTTCAGTGATGGAGAATTTTCAAGCTCGTGCAATAACTGGGCACTCATCCCACGCATGTGTGAGGTAGACATAGTTGCTTGTGTAAGCGTACATGAATGAATGAGATAAGTTGGGGCCCATGCATGGACGTCGCCATGAGCTACTTCCCACATTTACCGAAGTTCCAAAATATACCAATAAATTAAATACTAACTGCACAT
Organism: Ashinkailepas kermadecensis; assembly: GCA_034440615.1. Taxonomy (NCBI): domain Eukaryota; kingdom Metazoa; phylum Arthropoda; class Thecostraca; family Neolepadidae; genus Ashinkailepas; species Ashinkailepas kermadecensis. The sequence continues at coordinate 19,482 of JAOTOM010002195.1, forward strand.
ACCATATCCATATTTGCACCCATCGTGAACGGATGCTGATGTGCATCACCTGTGGCATTGTATGGATAAAAATCGACCTAAAGGCCATCTCGTGTCCTTATCCAAAATATGTGGCAACGATCATAGGCCTGCATATTTCGGGTGCGTGTATGCGTGGATGTTTGGTGAATGTTCTTTTTTTCTATACATTGACTGATAGCCACTTTGAAATTGGAGTATACTGATGTGTCTGTCCGATGTGTCCTACGCTTGCCACCTGAGGACAAGCTTAACATGCTGTAAGGCGTTGGTGATGATGGAGTTTTTGGAATGTCAATGTCTAAGCTTGCTTCCAGTCAAAATGTGATGAAGCTGCAGTTATAAGTTGGTAGTGTTCATGGACATATTGTACCATGTGTCCATTAATTATTGCTCTGTGGCTAGGTAGGATCATAGGTGTCTTCGGAATCCAGACAATTTGTGTTTGGCATAACCTGATATGCCACGAAGGCATGAGTTAGAAATCGTAAAACGGAGAGGTCTGTTCCGTTCTGATACCACTTTCACTTTAGTTCAGACTTGTTTGAGAAGCATGAATTGATCGTTCAAAGTTTATAGATTCATCAAGTCATCAGTCATTGTCCATTAAATTAGCTGTATTGATGAGTAACTTAATCGCTCATCATGTACCTACCTGAACTTGTCTTGTGCTTTGGGAGGTCACAAAGACATCACCTGCCTTTATTATGCATACATGTTCCTTAAGTAACTATCGGTTTGAATTGTAATGCTGAATTAAATCCTGCTTAATATAACTTGCATTTACATCCGTTCAATTCCGCATGTATTTGCATCCTTCTTCCCGTTTCTATGGCTTCTACATCTATGGCTTCTATGCTTCTCTGTTGCCCCCACCCATGACAACTTCACCGCCCTCTCTCCTTTGCTATACACATCTGACGTTTCGCCTCTCGCTACCTTTCTTCGCTCTACTTAATCCTCCACCTCTTCCCCTGACCCGCCTGACCTCGCAACGATAGAAGGGGAGACAATATGGCATGCAGAGAGATGTCGGGTGAGGAAAGACTTCCTCGTCTCCGTGCTCACTTCTCGGTGACTGTTCAGTGACCTGTCAGTGACAGTGGCGAGCCGGTGACGACCGTTCACTACTGGCAGAACGGAGCCTCGGACGTCCGTCGCCGTGTCCGGGAGCATCCGCAACAGACGCCCGTTACCGTGGGAGCTGACCTATTGTGACCAATTCGGGTCGCTGCAGGACGGCTCAGAATGAAAAACAGTCGGTCTCGGTGGTGTCCGATCGTTGCAATATCCGCCGCAGCTCTGAGAGGCGGTATGTATATCTGTAGTTGAATTCCCGTCTCCAAGTCTCAGTGGAGGGCGCCTCAAGGTATCGGTGGAGGGTTACCTCTGCGGGCTTGTGTGAAAATCAAATGGCAAGGCTTCTACATACTTCTGAATACTTCCTTGCTCCCTGGTCGTGGTAGGCTTACGAGCCTGCACCGCGGTACAGTCTATCCAGTCCGAATGTCGCTCCTGCTCTGCTGGTGTACTGCGGTACAGTCTATCCAGTCCGAATGTCGCTCCTGCTGTGCTGGTGTACTGCGGTACAGTCTATCCAGTCCGAATGTCGCTCCTGCTCTGCTGGTGTACTGCGGTACAGTCTATCCAGTCCGAATGTCGCTCCTGCTCTGCTGGTGTACTGCGGTACAGTCTATCCAGTCCGAATGTCGCTCCTGCTCTGCTGGTGTACTGCGGTACAGTCTATCCAGTCCGAATGTCGCTCCTGCTCTGCTGGTGTACTGCGGTACAGTCTATCCAGTCCGAATGTCGCTCCTGCTCTGCTGGTGTACTGCGGTACAGTCTATCCAGTCCGAATGTCGCTCCTGCTCTGCTGGTGTACTGCGGTACAGTCTATCCAGTCCGAATGTCGCTCCTGCTCTGCTGGTGTACTGCGGTACAGTCTATCCAGTCCGAATGTCGCTCCTGCTCTGCTGGTGTACTGCGGTACAGTCTATCCAGTCCGAATGTCGCTCCTGCTCTGCTGGTGTACTGCGGTACAGTCTTCGCGGACAATTGTTGGTCGATGATGACAGGTGGTCGCGTGAAGCCGCGTCTCTCTCTCTCTCTCTCTCTCTCTCTCTCTCTCTCTCTCTCTCTCTCTCTCTCTCTCTCTCTCTCTCTCTCTCTCTCTCTCTCTCTCTCTCTCTCTCTCTCTCTGTCTCGGTCTCTGTCTCTGTCTCTGTCTCTGTCTCTGTCTCTGTCTCTGTCTCTGTCTCTGTCTCTGTCTCTGTCTCTGTCTCTGTCTCTCTCTCTGTCTCTGTCTCTGTCTCTGTCTCTGTCTCTGTCTCTGTCTCTGTCTCTGTCTCTGTCTCTGTCTCTGTCTCTGTCTCTGTCTCTGTCTCTGTCTCTGTCTCTGTCTCTGTCTCTGTCTCTGTCTCTGTCTCTGTCTCTGTCTCTGTCTCTGTCTCTGTCTCTGTCTCTGTCTCTGTCTCTGTCTCTGTCTCTGTCTCTGTCTCTGTCTCTGTCTCTGTCTCTGTCTCTGTCTCTGTCTCTGTCTCTGTCTCTGTCTCTGTCTCTGTCTCTGTCTCTGTCTCTGTCTCTGTCTCTGTCTCTGTCTCTGTCTCTGTCTCTGTCTCTGTCTCTGTCTCTGTCTCTGTCTCTGTCTCTGTCTCTGTCTCTGTCTCTGTCTCTGTCTCTGTCTCTGTCTCTGTCTCTGTCTCTGTCTCTGTCTCTGTCTCTGTCTCTGTCTCTGTCTCTGTCTCTGTCTCTGTCTCTGTCTCTGTCTCTGTCTCTGTCTCTGTCTCTGTCTCTGTCTCTGTCTCTGTCTCTGTCTCTGTCTCTGTCTCTGTCTCTGTCTCTGTCTCTGTCTCTGTCTCTGTCTCTGTCTCTGTCTCTGTCTCTGTCTCTGTCTCTGTCTCTGTCTCTGTCTCTGTCTCTGTCTCTGTCTCTGTCTCTGTCTCTGTCTCTGTCTCTGTCTCTGTCTCTGTCTCTGTCTCTGTCTCTGTCTCTGTCTCTGTCTCTGTCTCTGTCTCTGTCTCTGTCTCTGTCTCTGTCTCTGTCTCTGTCTCTGTCTCTGTCTCTGTCTCTGTCTCTGTCTCTGTCTCTGTCTCTGTCTCTGTCTCTGTCTCTGTCTCTGTCTCTGTCTCTGTCTCTGTCTCTGTCTCTGTCTCTGTCTCTGTCTCTGTCTCTGTCTCTGTCTCTGTCTCTGTCTCTGTCTCTGTCTCTGTCTCTGTCTCTGTCTCTGTCTCTGTCTCTGTCTCTGTCTCTGTCTCTGTCTCTGTCTCTGTCTCTGTCTCTGTCTCTGTCTCTGTCTCTGTCTCTGTCTCTGTCTCTGTCTCTGTCTCTGTCTCTGTCTCTGTCTCTGTCTCTGTCTCTGTCTCTGTCTCTGTCTCTGTCTCTGTCTCTGTCTCTGTCTCTGTCTCTGTCTCTGTCTCTGTCTCTGTCTCTGTCTCTGTCTCTGTCTCTGTCTCTGTCTCTGTCTCTGTCTCTGTCTCTGTCTCTGTCTCTGTCTCTGTCTCTGTCTCTGTCTCTGTCTCTGTCTCTGTCTCTGTCTCTGTCTCTGTCTCTGTCTCTGTCTCTGTCTCTGTCTCTGTCTCTGTCTCTGTCTCTGTCTCTGTCTCTGTCTCTGTCTCTGTCTCTGTCTCTGTCTCTGTCTCTGTCTCTGTCTCTGTCTCTGTCTCTGTCTCTGTCTCTGTCTCTGTCTCTGTCTCTGTCTCTGTCTCTGTCTCTGTCTCTGTCTCTGTCTCTGTCTCTGTCTCTGTCTCTGTCTCTGTCTCTGTCTCTGTCTCTGTCTCTGTCTCTGTCTCTGTCTCTGTCTCTGTCTCTGTCTCTGTCTCTGTCTCTGTCTCTGTCTCTGTCTCTGTCTCTGTCTCTGTCTCTGTCTCTGTCTCTGTCTCTGTCTCTGTCTCTGTCTCTGTCTCTGTCTCTGTCTCTGTCTCTGTCTCTGTCTCTGTCTCTGTCTCTGTCTCTGTCTCTGTCTCTGTCTCTGTCTCTGTCTCTGTCTCTGTCTCTGTCTCTGTCTCTGTCTCTGTCTCTGTCTCTGTCTCTGTCTCTGTCTCTGTCTCTGTCTCTGTCTCTGTCTCTGTCTCTGTCTCTGTCTCTGTCTCTGTCTCTGTCTCTGTCTCTGTCTCTGTCTCTGTCTCTGTCTCTGTCTCTGTCTCTGTCTCTGCTCTGCTCTGCTCTGTCTCTGTCTCTGGCTCTGGCTCTGGCTCTGCTCTGGCTCTGGCTCTGGCTCTGGCTCTGGCTCTGGCTCTGGCTCTGCTCTGGCTCTGTGCTCTGGCTCTGGCTCTGTCTCTGTCTCTGTCTCTGTCTCTGTCTCTGTCTCTGTCTCTGTCTCTGTCTCTGTCTCTGTCTCTGTCTCTGTCTCTGTCTCTGTCTCTCTCTCTCTCTCTCTCTCTCTCTCTCTCTCTCTCTCTCTCTCTCTCTCTCTCTCTCTGGTGTTGAAGGTCCCATTGGTACTGGTGCCGCTAGTGATAGTGATGGTCTGGTAATGCCGACGCGGTTTTCGTGGTATCGGCAGCATACGGCAGTATTAACAAACATCGGTATTTCAGGCGCTGGTGGAACTGGTAAATGGTCGTGGCATTTGCCATCGGCATTGTTCATGAAATATAGCAGGTAAAAATGAAATTCATACTGACGATATTGCTGGTAGTGAAGGTATCGATGGTATCGATTCTCCTGTCGGTAAAATACCGGTGTTGTTAACACTTAGCTGCCTACTGGCGATATGTGTAGCACTGGAAGTGTAACTGTATTGTTCGTGCCAATATTAATGATGAATTGTATATCAAAGCAATCACTGTATTGATAAAACCGTGGGTGTCTGCCTCCCGCTGGCGATATTGGTGGCGGCAGTGCTGGTGCCGCAAATGTCGAGCGTATCGACGATGCCGGTGACATTGGCGGCAGACATGATTGGCGGACGCGCCAGAGTATTGACGACACATGTCGGCCGGCGTGTTCACGGCTCGTCTGGTGCTGGTCTAGTGGCGGCTACCTTCAGCACACCATGATCATGCGAGATATCCATGCGGCCGCACGCCAAGTGGGGCTCAAATCTGCATTATCATACGTCATTGCCGCGTCCTTATTATGCGCCATTACGTCATTGCCGCTCAGTTGGTTATAACGCTGGCCTGCATCGGTCTCTTCTGTCCGGCAAGACAGGGTTCGAGTCGATTCACGCGCTCGCATCTGGCCCCCGACTGGGAGGCTCAGCCTTTTTGCCTTTAGCAACAGGCCAGATATGGCCGGAGGTGAGTTGCCGGGGCGGCTGTGTCGGTGCATTGAAGGCACGTTCAGCTCTCCGTCAAATTTATGCTGCTGAGCTAGGATTTACGGGTCGGGTCATGGGGCCATGATTTGCGCAACAATCTATGCTCAGGAATAGGACCCTGGTCCATAAAGTCATCCCAGCAAGAATTCAGACTAAATTTATTTTGGAAACAAGGGATATTATCGTCTGGGTACGTCACGCCTGACGTGCAATAGTAGACGATCTCTCTACTGATGTAGCGACGTTGGAGCCGCTCACACGTGATCACAACGCGGTTTCCGATACCGAGATAACGTGAAGAGCAACTAACACGAAAAACATTTGGCATCGATGGTTGACCTGCCAGCCGGCGTCTCTGGTACGGCTAAGCTTGCTGCATGACATGATGCTGAGCTCTTGGGGTCAGATGACAGATGGCCGCGTCAACAGACAGTTCAAGCAGTTGGACTGCTCAGGGGCATGGAAACTGTTTCAGAGTTTGGAAAAGGCTGCTTTACGACTGCTGTACTGCAACAGCTAAAGTTGCAACGTTGAAATTCATTTAACCCGCGCCGTCTTTTCGGTCAGATTCTTACTCGTCACGGTCATTTTATACCCCCCCCCCCCCTCTCTACTCTCCAATCATGCGTTACTCGAAAACGAAAGTGGTGTCATTGGAAAGCGATCGACGAGTATGGCCCGAAACCACCCCCAAAATTATCTCCCTCCAAATACTGACGTCACTAGGGGTCTATAGGATCGCGACTGACATCATGTTTTTTGCGCCAGAGTTAATTTTTGGGATCAGTATATTGGGGATCAGAAATGGAAGGCGAAATCGGCCATGGGTCCAAAATGCTCGCTCACCGAAAAGTCAACATTTTATGTTTTTGTAAATTTTCAACAATTGTAATTTTTAATTTTCTTGGATTTGTATTTTATAATTGGTAGCGCGGACCGGAAAACGTTATGTTCAGTCAGCTTGCCCTTGCTTACTTTAGCTGGAATCTTCGATTTTAGCCCAAATGTGCAAATATGCAAAACTACTTAGTCAGCAGAAACAACAAAAATCAAAAATTCCTTTGGTGCATTTTGTTGCCTCTCTAAAGACATGCAAACGCTGATAGGTTCATTCCAATATCTTTATCCGTTGAAGCGTAACGACTGCTTGAGCATTTTGGAGGTGACCGCACTTGACGTTGACTAACTCTTTGACCGTAGGTGACCTGACCTCAACATTTGCACACAACATGCCAAATTGATGTGGGAAAAGGTGCGCCAAACTTCGGCGCGCTGCCGTGCGCCGTTTTTCCATATTCGCCCAAAACCTTAGTTGGACATAGAATGTCCTCTAGGGTTAACGTAATGCAGCATAGAAATGCTTGCAGTACAATTATACTGCTTGCACTAGTTGAAAATGCAGGTCCTCCTCTAAGGAAAGTTCACTCGGTGGAATGTCTTCCTCATGCCTAATCATTATAATATGGCGGCACTGGCGTGCCCATAACAGCCACTATACGTGCAGGGCATGTATTGTGAAATAAATAAATAAATAAATAAAATAAAAAGATCTAGCCCACCTGTTTGGGGAGGCCAACTTTCGGCGCGGACCCGACTCTAAACCCTGCCCCCTCCTCCTTCCCCCCCCCGCCTTCCCCAGTGGCGGACCTAGGGTTTGGGTCGTGGGCGGAGGAAAACGGATTTGGAGGATACCCAATCTACCACTATTTTTGTTGAAAGGCACCGGATTTCGAACACTATTTTTCCAAAGGGCCTTTTTATGTTAAAAAAATAAAATGATTAGTGAGCAACTTAATTGTCCTGTCGAGGGATCCAAATTATCGCCATCGTTTCTGAGTCACCGGATTTCAACCCTAAATCCCCCACCGTGTTCGATGTTCGATTGTTCTCTTTAGACCCATGTCGCTTGTTGCGAGCCAAGCCTGTTTTTGAAGCCCTCATGCGGTCTCATGGCCCCGGTGTGCTTTGAGGGCCTCGGGTGTGTGTTTTTTTTTAGAGCTTCCGGTGTGTATATTTAGAGATGCAACGCATGTTTGAAGGCCCTGCGAGAGTCCTGCTTGTCGCGAGATTCGGTGCACTTTGAGGGTCCGGTGCCTTTTCGGCCTCCCGTTGTGCTCTTAGAGTCCTGCTGTGTTTATTTGGGGCACCTGACACACATTTGTGGGGCCGAGCACGACTTTGGGAGTCCAGGCGCGACTTTTTGAGCCCAGATACGTGGTTCTGGGGACCCGACGCCAGTGTTCTGTGCTCGATGCGATTTTGGGGACCTCTTCTGATTTGTAATGTCCGAATCTCGGTCTGAATTCTGTGGACCCCAGGACACCATATTTGCGTGTCCAGCCGGGATTTTTCAAGCTCCAGTGCGTTTTTTTTCGTGGTCATACGCGATTTTTGAAGGCTCTGTGCTTCTGGTGCTCTGTTTGGAGATCCAGAGCTATTTTCCTGGCTCAGACATTAATTTTTTTGGGACCACTCTTTATTTTGGAGGACTACGGCTTGGCCTTTTTCGGGCCCCGATGCGACTTTTGGAGCCCTCGACGCCAGTATTTGGGATCCCCGATGGAAGTTTTTTATGCCACGACACAGATTTTTGGGACGACCCACGGAAATTTCGGATCTCGAACGCGATATTTGGGGGCCCGCCGGAGTTTGCGGGGCGCGTTGTACTTAGTGTACTTCCTTTGTACACTAAGGGCCTGCGCGTTGTACTTCCTTCGCCTGCCCACCTACCGACAGCATTACCGTCGTTGCTACTTCCGGCTAATGGCAGGTGGGCACAAAAAGCACGTGCGGCCACAGTTACGATAAGGAGTGAAAATTGAACGCACCGCCGCACTGCATGGCCCCATAACGCGATTTAGGCGGGCACAGGTGCAAATTTTCCGACCCCGGCGCGAGTTTTCCGGGGCCCGCTTTATTTATTCGGAGCCCCCTTTGCGAATTCGGAGGACACGACGCGAATTTGTGGGGCCCCAGCGCGATTTTTGGGTGCCCCGTCACGATTATTGGGAGCTCATCCCACTCAAGAGGAGGAGGAGGCATCTTCCCCCTCTGGTACGCCATTGCGGTTGCTCATCGAGTTTTTTTTTGTTCAGCCGATGGCATCCTTCAGAGTAGAAAGACCCTTCGGATAATTTTCTTGTGGGTCCTGGTCTTAGTTTTCCGGTGCTCGGGTTGATTCGGTCCAGTCGTGGTGTGATTTTTGGGGGTTAGAGTTCTATCTTTTCAAGGCCCTTGTGCGATATTCTTGGGCCCCTGTACGATTCTTCGAGCTCCCGGTGCGATTTTTTCCGATGGCTCGGCAAGTTTCTTTTCAGGGACCCGACGGATTTTGGGGATCATTGACGCGATTTGTGTGACCGCAGAATGTATTCCGGATAAGAATTAATTTGTGCGGGGCAGCTGCTATTTGTGTGCGCACGGTCTCAGTCTATGGAAAGACAATTACAGATGGCTGTGGCTCGTCTTGAAAGGTGGATCATTTTAAACGGGGTCCAATTTTCTACCTCGAAAACCGTGGCTGTCTACTTCTGCGGGTGTCGTTATTGCCCAGAGATGGCAATCAAGTTGTACGGCCATACAATACCTGTTGCGGCCAGCAGCCCGTTTCCTCGGAGTCATCCTCGACAGCCGGCTATGCTACAGGGAATATCTTAACACTTTGCGAGATAAGTGCTTCAGAGCTATGAATGTGTTTCTCGAACGACTTATGGAGCTGACAGAACAACACTGTTATTGTTCTATCGTTCCCTTATTTACTCGAAACTAGGATGCGCATAATTTATATACGACAATTTAAGTAATTCAGTGAAGCGGAATCTCGATGCCATGCATCATGCAGCATTACGGATTTCCACATCGCCAGCTGCGAGCCTTTTGGCAGAGGCCCACGAGCAGTCGTTAGCAAACAGACATGAAAAGCTGGGACTATGGTATGAAATTTTTCTGAGGCAGTTTCCAGCGCACCCGATATACAAGTCCGTTTTATCGCATCACATGTTATCAATTTTTATCGGGCAAAGAGGAGAAAAACTAATGCCCTTTTGCGTCAAAATCCGCTCTCTCCTTGAAGAGGCACGGATACCACTACGAGGCGGCGCGATAATAAAACACACTGGTATCCCACCATGGGAACTAGTTGCACTACAATTGATATTTCCCTCGCGACGGCCAAGAAAGGTAACACCTCTCCAGAGCTTTTCAAGGCAGAAGTACTGCAATTACTAGAATCCTATCGATGTTACTCCAGAACCTACACTGATTGTTTCAAGACAAGGACTGAAACTGGCTGCGCAATCGTATGTAGAACGGTCACGAAATCTTTCACCTTATCACCCCACCTGTCTGTGTATACTCCCGAATTGGTGGCGATTATGCTTTATGTGAATATTATATTAAGCTATTATATATATTATATTATATTTATCTGAAACTATTATATATATTTAGCTTTATGTTTTATTGGGGTTGGAGACGAATACTTAAATGTCATTCTTGCAATTACATTGACTCGTTGAGTAGCCTTATGGCCTCATACTTTTTTTTACCCATCAAGCCAACTTCTTGAGAAGATATCAGCTCGCCTGACATCATTGAACGGAGCGGGTAAGATGATTGTCCTCTATTGGGTACCTAGCCATACGGGTATCACTGGCCATACCGGTATCACTGGCCATACCGGTATCACTAGCCATACCGGCATCACTGGCAACGAGCCCGCTGCTGCTGCTGCAAAGCGTGCCGGGCAGGCTCGTTGGACTCGAGTTTTGCCTTTCCCCGCAAGGGATTTTTACTCAGAAGTATCTGCTTTTCTCCATGAAAAGTGGCAAGGAAGTTGGAATTCTCAGGTTTCGAGCAAACTTCAATCCACAACACAAGTTTTGGCGCCATGGCCGTCGTCACTGAAGAAGTGTAGGAGGAAAGAGATAACTTTGGCACGACTGCGAATGGAGCACACATACGCCACACACCGACACCTTCTGATCACAAGCGAAACCACGCTGTTCTCGATGCGACGCACCCTGTCCGCCACATGCTGTTTTCATGCCGCGACTTCCAGGAGGAACGAAGACGTTACTTTGGTCCAAACTTTCATGCAACGTCGTACATTGATGTTTTAGGAGACAGCTCGAAGGTCGTTGCCACAGGAAAAATATACCGTTACTTAGCGGCTACTCGGTTTCACGCCATATATCCCTTTCAATAATAGGCACGCCGAATCCCATATCATGTTCTGAAAAATAAAACAGTTCTGGGCGCTAGATAACCTCTGGCAGTTCAGGTACCCTCAAGCCAAAATAAACAAAGAAACAAAACAAAGAAGCCCCCAGCGTGATTTTCAGGGGCTCCAGTCCAACTTTTGGAGGTCAAGCGATATTTTTAGGGGTCCGGCCCGACGTCCCCCCCCCGCAGTATGATTTGCAGGGGCCCGGCGAGACTTCTTGGGCTCCAACGTGATTTCCAGGTGCCACGGCCCAACCTCTTGGTGCCCACAGCATGGCTTCAAGGGGCTCCGGTCCGACCTTTGTGGGCCCACGTGACTTTCAGTGGCTCTTGCACGACTTTTCGGGACCCCAACAAGATTTGCAGGGGCCCGGCCAGACTTTTTTTGGTCCTGATCGCTATTTCGGTAGCGCCGGCCCGACCTTTTGAGACCCAAGCGTGATTTTCAGGGGGCCCTGCGCGACTTTTTAGGGCCCCGGTCTCACATTTTGGAGCCTCCAGCGTCATTCTTAAAGGACACTGAACGATTTTTGTGGGTCCCCCAATGTGACTTTCAGAGGCCTCAGTGCGATGTTTGGCCCCCGACGACATTTACAGGGCCCCTGCGCATCTTTTTTTGGTGCCCTCAGTGTGCTTTTCAGGGACCCGGTGCGAATTTTTGGGCCCCAGCGGGATTTTTACGGGGTCCGGCGCAATTTTGTTCCAAACCACGGTGCGATTCTTGGGGATCCCACAACCTCTCAGGGGGGGGGGGGCTGATTCCTTTGCCCTAGGGAAAGGGGTAGTGTCGCCTGGGGCAGGAAATATCGATCAACATTCCACCACGTTATACGCCTTGTCTTTTTTACAAAGGTATCTAGCTTCATCTGTCTCTTCATTTTAGCAACATCGAAAGAAAGACCGCAAATGAACATCTAGCTCTCGTCACTCATGTTATGCGGCCTGGCTCGCGTTGCCCCGCCCCTCTGCGGTGTGCGTAAAAGTATAGGTCATAATTGTTTTGTAATACCGCCGTCAATAGACCCAATTGCTGGCTTTGTAGCATACATTTTTTACAGAACATTTCACATTTGCGCTTTCCTCGTTGCTTTGACCTCAGCATAAGTGCTGTCAACTTGCTACCACTTTTCTTCTTGATAAAAATGCACTGTTCCAAGAAAATATCACTTCCGCTACTGGACCTATGCGAAGGTTTTTGTCGCTTTCTCCATTGAAGATTATTTGACTAGGTGGGATTTTTTACTCCACTAGATGTGATTTCACGGCACTAGGTGGGACGCATCCCACCTAGTTAACTTGTTAGAAGAGGCCCTGTACTGGTGGGGATCTATCTGTTTGTCTGGCAGTCTGTCTGTCTGTTTGTATGTATATCTGCATGTCTGAGTGTCTGTCTGTCTGTCTGTCTGAGTGTCCGTCTCTGAGTCCTTGTCTGGCTGTATGTCTGTCTGTATGTCTGTCTGTCTGTCTGTCTGTCTGTCTGAGTGTCCGTCTCTGAGTCTTTGTCTGGCTGTATGTCTGTCTGTCTGTCTGTCTGTCTGTCTGTCTGTCTGTCTGTCTGTCTGTCTGTCTGTCTGTCTGTATGTATATCTGCATGTCTGAGTGTCTGTCTGTCTGTCTGTCTGTCTGAGTGTCCGTCTCTGAGTCTTTGTCTGGCTGTATGTCTGTCTGCCTGTCTGTCTGTCTGTCTGTCTGCTTGCCCGTCTCTGTGTCCCCCTGCCCGTGCTGCGCGACGTCCGTGTCCCTGCACTGTCCCTGACGCCTGACGCCTGGCGCCTGACGCCTGGCACCTGACGCCGCCGCCGGTCCGGCAGGTGACAGCATGTCCATGCTAGTCGCCGGAGGCGGTCTGGTGGGCGTGGCTCCGCCCGCCACCACCCACGTGACGTCGGCGGGGGGCGGGGGCCGGCGGCTGGAGGCGCGCCGTCGAGACAGCGGCGGCTCCGAGCCGCGCTCGCCTCGCTCGCCTCACAGTTCCGGCAGCGCCGGCGACGAGCACTCGCCCAACAAGATCTTCGTGGGCGGCATCAGCTTCCAGACGACGCCCGAGAAGCTGCGCGCCTACTTCGCGCCGTACGGCACCATCCTGGATGTGATGGTGCTCAAGGACCCGGCGACCAACGTGAGTGGCCCGCTCCCCGCGCCCGCAACCTTCTTCTGTCATTCACTTATGTTGCTGTGACTCGCCAGTTTTCCTTCGCCTGCCCACCTACCGACAGCATTACCGTCGTTGCTACTTCCGGCTAATGGCAGGCGCGCACAAAAAGCACGTGCGGCCACAGTTACGATAAGGAGTGAAAATTGAACGCACCGCCGCACCGCACGACATTTTGAAGGCGGGCTTTGGTGTACTGATAAGCACTTGGCTGAGACTATGAACAGGAATCAACCCGGAATCGGTTGGCAAGGTAATGCATTTGTAGCTAAAATGTATCAGATTAAATATGTAACTGCTCCATTGACTCTCCTGGATCATTCATCCCTTGTTCTCCACAAAGGTTAACCATACTTGTTCCACCTCCAGCTGCGCTGCGGACATCGCGTGAGGTGTCCGCCATCCTTCGGGTGCCTAGCTTAGTCGATGTACCAACGGTGTTTTAGCTTTGGAACCGAACTGTAGCCTGAAACTGGCCGTAGTGATTTCCTTGATCGTAGACAGCCTGCTGCGAAGCAGGTATTGCTTCCGATGTCTGTGCGTTTGGACCGCCTAGCCTAGAAGTGCATTTGTCTAGGTTCTGGACAGCAAGGTATGCAATTGTAGCTTATGGTACTAGACAGACATGTGAGATATGTGTGTCCACCATTTTGCCTGAGGTTCACGCGCACCCCATCACGCGCTGGTAGAGAAGCGTGGGTATCCCAGTAATTAAGTGACAACATCCTCGTCTACTGACCGGAAGGTTAGATATTCACAGGAAAAAAATGAAGCCTTGTTCGAAAACGCAAAATCGGCAAAAGTCGCCTGTGTATCTGGATGAATGCATGGCTCTCGATGCGCATTGATCCCTGCCGGAGTCGTCCATCCATAAATTTTTTTTTCCAGTGCAGTATTTTTAGTTTCAGCAAATGGTGAAGCTTAACTATGAAAACTTCGAGGAGCTTCACTGAAACACACGTGGCGCTCTGCGGGAATAATTCCTTGAAGTCGTACTCGATATGATTCCCTCTAGAGCGTTATGCGCATTTTGATGCAGCTCCTCTTCAGATTTAACGTTAATCGTTAAGCCCTTGCCAAACGAAACATGCTTTCTTGCAAAACATTTATGCTTTGACGATTAACGATAATATTTTCGGGCATCGAACGCCATGTATTGATACCGCCACATATGGGCATGTTTTTAACGGCTTCAAATTTTCAAAGAAGGTTTTACTTTTCTCTTTGCTCAGAGCTCTGTTGCACCTGGCACATGGGGTAGTTTGACCATTTGTGATCGGCCGGGGTGATAGCGTCGGAGGCACGTCCTGACTGTAGAAGTGGGTTACGTCAGAAGCCAGCCAAGGCTGCCCCCTCCCGGGACCACTCGCCATGATGACACCGGCTTCGGTTGCAGCGAAATCGAGGCTTCGGCTTCGTCACGTTCGCCGACCTGGACTCGGTCAACAAGGTGCTCCACCAGGAGGAGCACATGCTAGACGGCAAGAAGATCGACCCGAAGCTGGCCACGCCCAAGGGCCAGAAGTCGGCCGGCGATCTGCTGATCCCGCGCAAGGTGTTCGTCGGCGGCGTCAGCCAGGAGACCAGCACGCAGGAGCTGCTCGAGTACTTCTCGCAGTTCGGCAAGGTGCTCGAGTGCTCGCTGCAGATGGACAACAACACGAAGCGGCACCGCGGCTTCGCGTTCGTCACGTTCGCCGACGAGGAGCCGAGCTCGCGCGTCGTCAAGAAGCACCATCACGTCGTGAAGAGCAAGACGGTCGAGTGCAAGTACGCCCAGCCCAAGGAGACGATCCAGGCGTCGGAGCGCGCCAAGCGCGCCCAGCTGATGTCGGTGATGCAGTCGGCCGGCGGCGCGCTGTCGCCGCTGGCGGCGCAGGTGCAGCAGGTGCAGCAGCACTACAGCCGCGTCATGTCGGCCGCCACCGGCGGGCCCGCATTCTCGGGCCTCTCCAGCTTCCGCTACTCGCCGTACTCGGTGCCGCCGGCCGGCGCCGTGCCGCAGCAGCTCGGCCAGCTGACGCTGGCCGCGCAGGCGCAGGTGCCGGCCGGCGGTCAGCCCGCACTGCAGCCGCAGCCGCAGCTGCCGGCCCTGCAGTGCCTGCACACTCTGCAGCCGGCGCAGTACCAGTTCGCCAACATCGACGTGTCCAGTCTGCAGGGGTTGGACTGGGCGGCCGCGGCTCCCCTCTATGGCATGTACTCGGCCTAGGGGGCGGCGCCGGTGCCTAGGGGGCTCACCAGCGCGGGCCGGGGCGCTTCTGCCGCCGCCCAGCGTGCCGGTCCACGCCGGGGTGTCTTTCAGGGACTGCTCGCGGCACGTGGGAGTAGCAAAGACAACTGACGACTTGCTCATCCACATGGGCGGCGGAACGTGCAGGGGAATGCCGTGTTCTCTTCGCATTAAAATAAAAAACATGAAAATAATAAAAGGCCTATGAATCTTGCCTTAGCTTATCTGCAATTCGTTCACTATATATCAGCAAACGGCCCGCCGCCCATGTTTGTACATGACCCACCCCTGCGCGGAAACGGTGCCATATCTACCATTGTATGAGTTCTCAGGGCGCTAATTTATTTAATGTGACGCTTCTTTGGGCTTGGCGCGGTATGGCCACCATGGCTTACGCCGGCCTTCAGCCACGTCAGATCTCATAGTCATTAGTACAACAGGCACACAACACGTGACTGCCCGCACGTCGAACCCCCACCTCCAGCGTGCGTTGCAACACGTCGTGTAGCGTTCTGAAGAAGTCGGCGTCGAGCTTACATGTGCATGGTGCGGTCGTCAGTTGAAACCAACAGGTCTTCCAATTTGTCAGGAGTGCACTCGCCCTCCCAC
This sequence comes from Ashinkailepas kermadecensis, assembly GCA_034440615.1. Lineage (NCBI taxonomy): Eukaryota > Metazoa > Arthropoda > Thecostraca > Neolepadidae > Ashinkailepas > Ashinkailepas kermadecensis. The sequence goes on from JAOTOM010002195.1 coordinate 34,977, forward strand.
CGGACCGCCGTGCCCCAAACCAGTACCAGTATTAGCGTCTAGTCTTGTGTGCGCGCCTAGCAAGTCACCACCAACGTCATTGATGTATGCATTTTTCATTTGTTTTACACCTCATCAGCATCGCATTACATAATCCGGAGACTTTCGGTCAGCTAGGCATGTGCACGGCACGGCATATCAGGGAGGCCTGCGGTCCAGACTCGGCAAACATGGCAATAACAACCGCACCACATCTGAACGTGTTCCCCTCCCGCTTCCGTACTGTGTTCGTTCGTCGATGACCCTGACACTTCGACCTTATGTCCTCACCGCTGACCCGACGACTTCGCCCGGCGAGCTGCGACAAGTCCTGACATGTCCTCCGACCGCCCTCTCGAGCTGCAGAGCTGCGGAGACCACCACACCCGGCGCGCCTCTGCCCAGTGTGCCAAGCATTTAAACATCGTCTCCCCGTCTGGCTTCCGTGTCCTCGCCGAGCTCTGATCACAAAACCCTCTCGGGCTCCGAGCCGCCACTTCTTGTCTCCGTCTGGAGGAAAAGGCTGCACGTGGTGATATTTCAAATGAGAACGATCAACTAGGGCAATGTTCCCAATGCCGACCGGACCAAGTCGGTGTCGCGCAGCGAAATCCATCCATAGTTTGGAATTCGCTTGGTTTGTTTCAACCCTCACGTCACTTGCTACACCCCGCCGGCATCACTGGGTCGACTCCTGACGGGCGTTCGACCTGCCGGTGGCGTCGCCGGCGGCCGCGGCTGGCGTCGTGCGGCCGCCGGCGAACGTCCCGCCGGCGCCGGCGCCACCCCGCGCTGTACCGTGTTGTGTCTGTGTCGCGGCGGCCGGCCGGTCCCCGCGCTTGACCTTGACCTTGACGTTGACCGCGTCGAGCCGGGACACTGTGAGTGACGTAGAGGCTGCGTGTTCCAACGCGACGCCACCGTCGCGTCGCGCGTGCGCGCGACGCCGACTCGACCAAGGGCGGAGATCGGCCCGCACCGACCGGCGCCCGTCGGTCCGGCGTAGCGTCGCTGTAGGTTGACCTAGTGTAGTCGACCTAGGTCGGTCGGACGAGTAGTCGAGCGCCACAGCCGGCTGGTGAGTTCACCCTACACCCCGAGTAATTTGAGTAGTGTCGCCGCCAATAAACGTAGACACGTAGCACTGGCTGTTGTTGGTTCGACCTGAGCGCAGAGACGGGCATGTGCGGAGCAGTCAGCGGGTGAGACAGGTGCACTGCTCCAGTCTCTCCTGCCAGTCGAGAGCGTGCGGCAGCGGTACTCGACGTCGACGAACGCCCACACCGACCGACATGTAACTCCGCACCCTGTACGTGCAGCATCGTATGCCCGGGTGTCAGCAGGTGGTGGTGTCCCGTATGTGGCCGCAGAGCCGCTCGCCGCACGCGCCGTGTCGTGCCGGCGAGAGCGAGCCCGCCGACCAGTGGCGTCTCGACGTGCTGGCCGCAGACATAGGTCACGGCGCCTATGTGGCGGTGCCGGCGTCGCTGCAGATGAGCATGACGTCGGGTAGTTGCCGTCCGTGTTTGGAGACGAAGACTATGTGGATGTCGTGGTATGTTCGCCTGGTGGGTGGCTAGTGTTCGCCACCGGTGTGCCAAGCACCGCGGTGCCTTCTCTGGGCGACTTTAGGCCCTGCTACCTCTCTGGGCGGCTGCAGGCCCTGCTGCTTCTCTGGGCGACTGCAGGCCCTGCTGCTTCTCTGGGCGACTGCAGGCCCTGCTACCTCTCTGGGCGGCTGCAGGCCCTGCTGCTTCTCTGGGCGACTGCAGGCCCTGCTGCTTCTCTGGGCGGCTGCAGGCCCTGCTACCTCTCTGGGCGGCTGCAGGCCCTGCTGCTTCTCTGGGCGGCTGCAGGCCCTGCTGCTTCTCTGGGCGACTGCAGGCGCTGCTGCTTCTCCGGGCGGCTTCAGGCCCTACTTCTTCTCTGGGCGACTGCAGGCCCCAATACTTGGCGGCAGTTCTTGCACGAACGACCCTTGGACCGTGCCAGCAGTTCGTGGCCTCGAGCTGTTCTTTCAGACCGAGCTCACGGGCGGGTCATTGACCCTGCTCCGGTCACGAGTATAACTCTACGAAAACAACTTCTTCATCGTATCATTTCGTCAGAAAAAAAATACTGCTCATTTCGAAGTCTGGTTCACGTCTCGTTTGTATATGAGACACAAATGTCGACACAATTTGTAAGATGCGTTTCAGATAATTTAGTTCAAGGAAATAAACGACATTTGTTGATTGATGTAGGTGGTAAAATATTTTTCGTTTTCATCGGGTCAAAAAGACCAAAAATTGTGAATAGTGATATGTAACGGTAAAGAGACACAAATGTATTTGCATTTTGAGGCCCTTGGTGCTGACTGTGGCCAGCGTACTGAGCTTCACCTTTACCCTCACCCACCGCGTCACTTTGGACACAGACTGGGCTGTTGATGTGCAACTTTCTGGCGCAAGCGAAGACTCCTTCCAAAGCTCACTGTCCCTCACCACAGCTGCTTTCGTGGTATCCGCCAATGTCGTTGACGAACTTTTAGTGTAACAAGTAGTCAGGTGATCGAAGCCGAATTGATGAGAATTGTGATCGTAGAGAAATTGACATAGGTCAAAGGCCTAAGTTTTGTTCACATTTTTTCTTCCATATTCCAGGGTAACGTTACCTCGAAGTTCGGCCAACCTGGACGAGACAATTACATTGATCGCTGTTGAAAGTACGAATAAATTGCATTCTTCTGCCTTTAAGCACAGATTGAACTTGCCAACCCACATGTTTTGTTGACCATGCAGCTATCTGGTGGGCAACTGGAATTGTGGGGAAATTTTAGGTCATAATTTTAATGCTGATGACATTGTTAGGCGAACAACTTGCTTCGTGTAGTTTACAATTATATGGTTGGCTTACATATTCTTCTGGAAAGAAAAACGTTCATTTCCTTTCATTCCAGCCGATTTCAAGAGGATAGGAACGGAAGGATCCCGAGCAGCTTATCTGCCGAATGCAACTGCACCTCCATGCTATCCGCATTGCAAGCGCCTTCTTTCTATTGACTGCCATACATGTGGGTAGATTGATATGGCGCACGAAAGTGAACTACACTAGTGAACACTAGTGAACTAGTGAAGTATGTTTCAACTATTGATCATTGATGACGCTATGTGTAAATAATTAGCATAATTTTACACCGAATGAAGGGATCGTTGTTTTCATCTATGTTCTTTTAACCTTTGCATACATTCACGTCTACAAGCATTGTACATGGAATGGTTTGGAACACATTGAATGAGTGTAAGGTGGCCACAAGACGTAATATTACATTTACAAGTCACAAGTTTCTTGATAAATGCCCAATGTGTAGGTGCCCACCTTTCTTAAGGCAAATGGACACTCAAGATAGACAGAAATGTCGCAATGATGAGCCAGATCACAGTACTTGTAGGAACATTTTGCCCTGCATTCTATATAATATGAAATTGCAAATAGATCGCATCATGATGATAATAAGGACATTTCCCCCGAGATATGCAATGTCGAACGAACAAATCCGTTATTTGCGGACGTGAAAGCATCTACTTATGTGCTAGGAAGGCAACATGTCATAGAGACATGTTCAGAGAGAGAGAGAGAGAGAGAGAGAGAGAGAGAGAGAGAGAGAGAGAGAGAGAGAGAGCAAGAGAGAGAGAGAGAGAGAGAGGGAGAGGGAGAAGGGAGGGAGTGTGGTAGTGGTTGTAGTAGTATTAATGGTAGTAGTAGTAGTAGTAATAGTCTAGCCTGGGCTTGTTAGTCTGAGTGACGTAGCTTCCCACTTTATGATATTGGTTGTCAGCAGTTTCATATGGCAGCTTATTGGTTGTTAGCTGATCTGCATGATAACTTAACGAAAACCCAAAGGCGTATGGTGGACGTTGGTATCGGTACTTGGAGTAATCACGTCAGGTTGGAGTAATCACGTCAGCAGTGCCTTTTTTCGGAACAGGTAGCATAACAGCCAAGGTCATAAAACCCAAGTTAAACCGCTCTCACTCAGAAACCAAGGCCGGATTATTGTTATTTAGGTTCACTCACAAATACATCCACGCAGATGGCGGTTATTATTGATAGCTGACCATAACTAACTTGGGTTACTATTGATAAATATGTATAACAAACTAGCGGTTATTATTGTTAGCTAACTATAATTAAATAGCGGTTATTAGTGTACATGCTGGCGATGGCGTACCAAAGGGGAGGCAAAGAGGGCCGTACCCCCCTCCCCCTCCCGAGAGGTTGTGGGCCCCAAGAATCGCGCCGGGTTCGGAAAAATGCGTCAGGCGCCCTTTAAAAAAAACACACTGGGGTCCCCAAAAGTCGCACTGGCCCCTAAAAATCATATTGGGGTCCAAAAAGTAGAGCAGGAGCCTTTAAAGATGATGCTGGGGCTTCCAAATCGCACCAATGCCCTTAAATCGCATTGGGCCCCAAAACCGCACTGGAGCCCCCAAAAATAACATTGAGTGCCCCCAAAAAGTCGTGCAGGGGCCCCTGAAAATGATGCTGGGGGCCACCGAAATCGCACCAAGGCCCCTGAAAACCATATTGGGGGTCCCAAAAAGCGACCCAGGGGGCCTAACAATGAAGCTGGAGGCTCCAAAAAGTGTGGCTGGTGTCTCTGAAAATACTGCTTGGCCCTAAAAAGTCGCACCGGATCCCTGAAAATCATACTGGGGCCTAAAAAGGTCACCACGGCCCCTGCAAATCATGCTGGAGCCCAAGAAATCCGACGGTGCCCCTGAAATTGCTGCTGGAGTCCCAGAAAGACAGGTCGGGTCCCTCAAAATCACGCTGGGACCCAAAAGGCCGAGCCTGGGCCCTTGAAAATCGCGCTGCGACCCCCAAAAGTCGAACTGGGGTCCTGAAAATGACGGCGGGGCTCCAAAAAGTCGCAACGGGTATCCTTGAAAATCACGCTGGGGGCTCCAAAAATTGTGCCGCTTCAATCACGCTGGGACCCAAGAAAGTCGCGTCGCAGCCCTTCAAAATCACACTGGGGAACCAAAAGGCCAAAAAGTCGCAGCCGTCCCACAAAATCTAATTTTTACCCGGAATGTCACTCTGCGGCCACAAAAATCGCATCAAATATCCGAAAAAGCTGTCGGGCTTCGGAAAAGAAACATGTCGGGGCACCGAAAAATCGCACCGGGAGCCCGAAGAATCGTACCAGGGCCAGGGCCCAAAAACATTGCGCAGTGGCCTTTAAAAATAGACCTCGATCCCCAAAAATCACACCGAGAATCCATCGAATTGATCCGAGCACCGAAGAATTCATCTGAAAATCCGAAAATAGAAATATACTTCATAGAAAATCCGAAGGGCCTTTTTACTCTGAAGGGTGCCATGGGCTGAAAGGAAACTCCTTGAGCAGCAGTAATGGCGTACTAACGGGTTAAATCCCCCTTCCTCCTGGGAGGAGTGGTCTCCCAAAAATCGTGTCGGCCCTTAGTGAGAAAAATAAAATTCCATGGGATGGACGTTTATTCTCCATGGGACATATGGGATCTCACAGCATTGTTTGGATTGTTCCATGAGGAAAACGAAATCCTATTGAGATAGAGAGAAGCCAGTGGCGTTGAAGTTGGGCATTGGGAGCAGCCCCCTCCCCCCCCTGAGAGGTTGTGGGCCCAATAATCGTGCCGGGGTTAAGAAAAATTACGTCAGGCTCCCTAAAAATCCTGCTGGGGCCCGCCAAAATCGCACCGGGGCCCCTGAAAATCACATTGTAGGCCCCAAAACGTAGAGCAGCAGTCCCTGAGAATGACGCTGGGGACCGCAAAATCGCAAGGGGTCCCTAACAATCACGTTGGAGGCCCAAAATGTTGTGCAGGACAACTGAAAATGACGCTGGGGCCCTAAAATCGCACCAAGATCCCTGAAAATCACATGGGTCCAAAAAATCGTTCCAGGCCCCTAAAAAAATGACGCTGCGGGTTCCAAACAGTGGGATCGGAGCACCTGAAAATACCGCTGGGGCCCAAAAAAATCCCGCCTGAGTCCACAAATGTCGGGCCGGGCCACCAAAAATCACACTAGGGCCTCAAAAGGTCGTCGCGGGTCCCCTGGAAATCACGCTGAGGGCCAAGAAGTCTCGCCGAGGCACCTGAAAATGAAGCTGCGGCCTCAGAAGACGGACTGGACCACAGGAGCTCACGCTAGGGGCCTCAAAAGTTCGCACCTGGGCCACTGAAAATCGCGTTGTGGCCCAAAAAAGTAGTGCCGGGGTACTTGAAAATTACGATGGCCCCAAAAAGACGGGTTGGGTCCCTGAAAATCACGCTGGGGGTACAAAAACTCAGGCCGAGGCCCCTGAAAATCGCACTGTGGCTCTCAAAAAGTCGGGCCGGGCCACCTGAAAATCACCCTGAGCCTGGGAGTACCAAAAAGTCGCGCACGGGCCATGAAAATCACACTAGGGGCTCGACAGGTCGCACCGGGGATCCAGCAGTCTCATTGAAACCACACAAAAAAAATGAAGTCGGGACAGCGAAAAAATAGTCCGGAGTCCTTGAAAATCACACTGATGGTCAAGGAGTCCCGCCATGGTCACAAGTCGCAGCTGACTTCACGAAGATCAATACCTACCTTAAATGTCACTCTGCAGCCACAAAAATCACGTCAAATGCCTGAAAAAAACGCGTCGTTAGGCGTCAGACGCGATACTAATGCGGACATCGGGGGCTCTCCAGTAAAGAAAGAAAGCAGGAAGGTTCCTGATACCATTCAAGAACTCCGAAATATGCGTCCGTGGCAAGCATATTTCGGTCACGCGCCCGGATGTTCACTGGTGTGTGCACGAAGAACATACAATTCCTGAGACTCTGTCTCCATAAAGTATGATGCGAAGTGCATTCATTAAAGTTATCTTGCATTCAGACGTCAATTTCATTGCCACTTGCAGTGATATATTGTGCATATTGTTACTTTACGTGTTGTCTTCTGGAACTATCTTCCCACCATCGACGGCCGGCCGCCGGCGGCGTCGCCCGCGGCCTGCGGCCCGCCGCTGACCGCCCGCCATTCATGATATGGCGGGGCGCGAAATCATTCCCTTCACGTTAATGGGCCCTAACGCCAAGGTCACAGGCAGATTTTCATAATTGAAACAATAGGCGATGTGCTTGGCATGATTTCCGCAACCATTGGAGTTGAGGCCAACAAGCTTCCTCGATATGGTTTTAAAACATTACGCTTGTGGACGTTGACTGGAAAGAACGCATCTACAACCGTGAATTTCTCGTACACAATTTTGGAGTGGCAGAGCCGATGTTGCTTGGTATTGATCAAGGCTGTAACTTTATTTTTATCGTGCCGCCGTTCGACGGCCCTACGGATCATCTGGGCAGCAACTGCCGGCGCTTGATGTACATCGATCCATACCAGAACTTCAATAATGCCTGAAAGCTTCATGTCAAAAGGTGAAAAAAGACAAGGTTATATAGCTACAAAAGTAGTCCAGTAGGGCATCAGAAGGCAGCTGATTTTATGCCGGTTTATTTCAGATCATTGGAAATTAATTCGCTAATGTATAACATCTGATATACAACATAAATAATACGATGCGATAATTTGAAACACAAATCCTGGAATTAAGTGGGAAATGACAGGAAGTTACTGGATGGAACTGGATTAACTGGATGGAACTGAATGAAAGAACTGGATGGAACTGGATGAACTCCCTTCATGGAAGTTACTCAATATAGTATATAAATGTAATATGTTTAATTTGTGTTTAGTTAAGAACATTGGGAATTGTCAGCGCATCACACAAAAGATGTATGACGCGTTTTATTACAATATGTTTAGTGGCCATTTCACTTGGACGGCAAAGTGACAGGGAGAAATGATTTGATAATAAAACGAGCATCAGAGAGCTTACTTCAATGTTGTTCATATTTGACCATTGCAAATTAATTACACCTCCTCTGGAAACTAGAATATAGCATTAATCATAGCAAGCCCACTCTGGTGGTATTCCTTCACAGACCCACCACCAGAGAGGCGCCACTGGTAGAATGTCCGCTCATGGCGCCTAACTTCGAGCCCCAGGAAAGAAGCGTGTTGGGGCACCCACAAAATTGCTCCGGGAACCCAATAATCGTACCGGGGCACACAAATATCGCACAGGGGGCCTACAAAAATAGACCCCGACACCAAAAGATCACAAACGGACTGCCTCGAATCGACCCTCGGATCGAGCACCGGAAAATACAGAACTGGTCCCGAAAGAAAGTGTACCGAAGGGCCTTTCTACTCTGAAGGTTTCCATAGGCTCAAAAAAAACTCGTCGAGCCGTCGCAGTGGCGTATCAAAGGGGCAAATGTCCCCCTCATGAACAGGTGGGTTACCAAGGATCGCGCCGGTGTCTCCAAGGATCGCGCCGGGGTCTCCAAGGATCGCGCCGGGGTCTCCAAAAATCGCTCCGGTGTCACAAATTTGCGTCGGAACCACGATAATTCGCGTAGGGGACTCTAAATGAACACAGCGGACACAAAAAAAAACACGCACCGGGTCCGACAATTTGCCCCGAGGTCTACTAAAATCGCGCTGGGCCCAGCTAAGTACAACACGCCTCGCGAATTCGTGCCGAGTCCCCCAAGTATCACGCTCGGGACCCACAATTCCAGTCGATAGTCACAAAATTTATCGTCGGGGCATCGAAATTCCCCTCGAGGCTCCCAAAAATTAGCGTCGATGGCCTCAAATAAGCAGAGCTTAGCCCCAAAAATCGTATCGGGACCCGAAACAAAATCAAGCCGAAGCCCTGTGTGTGTGTGTATGCATGAGTTTGGCCAGCCTGTCACCGTGTGGTGATGTCGGCTGTTTCCAAAAGGAGCGAAGCCCTCCAAAATAAGGAGATTTCGAAAAAATAAATGTCCGAGCCAGGAAAATCGCTCCGGAGCCCCAAACATACCACCAGATGCCGTCAAAAATCGCGTACGGCCACGGAAATACGCATCGGATCTCGACAAAATCGCGTCGGGACACTAAAATATGAAAACTGAGGCCCGAAAAATCAGACCAGGTCTCGGACTATGAACATTCCGAAGTAGTCATAAAAATTGTGACGAGCCCAGAAAACTGGCGTCGGGTCTCCCCGGAATCATGCACCAGGGCCTGAAAAGTAGCTCCGGGACCCCGACAAATTATACCGGAGCCCCCAAAATTGTGCTGAGTTCTCACACATGTGCGTCAGGAGCCCCAAGTAAACACAGCGGGGCCCAAAGTGCACAGCGGGAGGTCAAAAATGGACCACACCCTCCAAAGCGTATCGAGATTCGCAAATATGCCGCTGGTCCTTAAATCAAGCGTTGCAGCTCTAAATAAACACACCGGGAGCTTAAAAGAGAACGACGGAGGCCCTGAAAGCACATCGGGGCCATGAGACCGCAATGGGCCTCAAAAACAGACTGTGGGCCTCGAAAAGCGACATGGTCCTTAAAAGATGGACAAAAAACGAGCACTAAACAAACACATTTAAATCTTCGGAAACACGCCGGTACCTCAAAAACACTGTCGGTGTACAACAAAGCAACAAAGCTCTAAAAAAGAACTGGGCACTCAAGAATGTGCTGGACCCCTAACCAGAATTGGTTGGAGTCCTAAAACACATCCGGAGACGACGAAAAAGGCAACGGGTCCACAAACTAACGCCTAGCTAGGGCCTCGGTTCGGTAGCAAATCTGGGAGCGTATCTAATCAAATATATGAGGTACATCAAAGCTCGGAGGGTATCCGGATTTCTTAACCACCAGAAAATGTGGGAAGTAGAGAACTTGTCATCGAATTGAATTAATCGAACTTCCCAGCTAACGCCTATACGATGCATTCCACACGTAAAATATGGCACAAGACTACCATGGGGCAACAATTAGCAAAACATGGGAAGCCTAGCAAAAACTGGAGAATCGCACCCAATGTGCGAATGCGCCGAATGCGCAAGGCGGGTGTACACGTTCCCGAACGTTGGCGTTTTGGCAACCGGGCGTTATTAACTGGAATGCCTAAAATTTGAAAATTTTGCATTTTTAATTGACTTGTATGGATGTAACTTCAGCAGTGTGAGGCGACATATTAAGAAATAGCAAAAGAAAAACCTTCGAACATGATGCGGGAGTTAGGTTTGAACTCCGGCGATTCAGAATCTATGGCTGTAGGTTGGGCCCCCTTCACAGGACAGTTAAGTTCAGCACTAAGCATTTTTTTTAATCGCCCCTTTGAAAAATAGTGGTATAAATCCGGGAACTTTTTTAAAAGGGGGGGGGTAGGTGGGCCCCCTCCAAATCCGTTTTCCCCCTGGAGCAAATCTTACGCACGCCACTGCATGTTAGAAGTGAGGAATCGGTTGGCTGAACAGCATGGGACGTGGCAACTACGGAAGCTCTGGTTTAGATCACCACCACTACTACGACAACATCAACTACAACAACAACAACGACGACGACAACAACTACTGCTAGTACTACTACTACTACTACTACTACTACTACAACTGCTACTACTACTACTACTACTACTACTACTACCACTGGCGGATCCAGGGGGGGGGGAATTCCGGCCATGCCCCCCTCCAAGCGCTTCAAAGGGGGGGCCATAGTGTCTTTTGCCCCCCCCCCCCCAACCAACAAAAGTAATCTGAATTAAAATGCAGTAACCTTTGCTGAGGTTAAAAAATAGCGTTCCGGGTGAAATAATCTCCAATTTTAAAGGTATTTTGCTATAATTGTTTGGAAGCACAATATGGTAGGATAGTAGATTCTGACACATCGAGGGTTCTATGCTGTTGAAGTTCTGCTTACGGCAAGAGATGACGAAATCAGCAGTTTCCTTATTCCTTCGTCAGATAGGTTGATGAAGTTTGTTTAGCCAGTAACGTACAAGCGGACCCAGTGAGCCAGATTTCGAAAGCGGAATTTGAAGAGGATGTTTTGTGCGAGTGACCAGTTGAGCCCAGTTGAGCAGCATGTTTCGTATGTTGGTGTTGAGGTTGCTAAGATGAAGAGACAGGCTACATTGACTGATTTTTTCAAGAAGAATAGCAAGAGGAGGTACAGTGGCGGATGCAGATTCTGACACACATCGAAGGTCCCATGCTGCTCAAGTTCTGCTTACAGCAAGAGTTGACAAAATCGGATCCGCCAGTGTGTATACGTGCACGAACGTTGACGTGGTACAAGACGTTGAACGTGAACGTGAACGTTTTGGTACACAAGAACAAAAATTCGGTAACAGAAACGGTGGAGGTAGGCTGGGGCCCCTACACAGGCAATTATGTTGTCAATTTGTTTTTTTTTTCTTTGCCAAATAGTGGTCGAAATCCGGTGCTTTTGACCAAAAATAGTGGGAGAATAGGCACCCTCCAAATCCGTTCGACCCCTCCCCCGACGCAATTCCTACGTACGCCACTGGGGGAGGGGGAGGGGAGGGGCTGACGCCGAAAACCGAAAGTTGCCCCCCCCCCCCAAACCGGTGGGCTAGATCCGCCAGTGACTACTACTACTACTATTACAGCTGCTGCTGCTACTACTACTACTCTTACTAATGCTGCTATTGATGCTACTGCTACAACCACTACTACTACCACTGTTACAACTACTTCTACCACCACTACTACAACTACTACTATCACTACGACTACTACCACTGTTGCTACTACTTCTACCACCACCACTACAACTACTACTATCACTACAGCTACTACTTCCCTTGCTTTCTCCTCCTCTCTCTCCCAGGGGAAAGAGAGTCTTCGTTGTCTTCTAATTATCTCACAAGGTGATGCTTTCACTTTCATACAACTTCGAACCATTTGCTATTCTTCTTCTTTTTTTTAACTTTTACCAATGTTTTTCGTTCGGGATTGTATATTTTGACGGAAATGTGGTTAACATTGTATGATGTCAGCTCAGATGATGGTGCGTTCCACGACAGATCGACCAAGACACTTCACCCAATACATTTTGTGGAGACCAAAATTTGCCCACAGGGTGGTCGTTGGCTCTGAACACGGCTATGCAAAGTTCAGCGCGATTCGACCAACGGTTTTTAAGCTATAGCCTCCGGCATTATTTGTAGGTCAAATATCGTGGGTTGGTCGATATCGATATCTCGTCAATGAGAAGCAGAATGACAAGCAGAAAGGGTGGCAAATGATATGTTCTTCAGAAGAATGAGAATCGACTGAAACATTGCCGAGATAAAATATTAATATTTCCCACATTTGACCTCGCGACTCCATGACCTACCGTGACCCTTAGTCCATCAAAGTTGATCAATTTGACGGCGAAAATAAAAGTGGGCATGATTTCACTGACAAATACAAAATAAACAAATGCGTGCTTCTTTTAAATATCCGATATGGTCGGCTGTCCTTCATGACTTCCTATTTTGCGTTTTCCTGGCAGGACGGATTTTGTGTAAGCTTTCTTTTATTGGAAAGCTACATGAGATAGAACAATGATATACAGACGTAGGATTGGAACACGTTTTCCCAAGAACAAAACGTACCTTTTTAATGTGGGTCTTATAGTTTCCCTTAAAAACCATTACGAGTTTCAAGGTCACCAATTACCGATAGGTCACCTGTGGGTTTATATACGTGTAGCGACGCAATTGTACTTTGAAACAACTGACATCTATTGAATAACATCAAACAGGGAAACAACACAACCGGACCCAATTAAATCAGGTTCTATTACATACATATTAAATCTGGTGCGGTAGGTAGATCCCTATAACAAACATGAGAATCACTTTGTGTCAGCGATCAAGTGTCAGGCAGGTTTATCATTTTGTGCCAAAGAGAAAGCATTGCGTCTTTGTCGACAGCTGATCACTATGTGTTAAAGACGAATAAAAGTCGAGGTGTTTGTCTCGTGTATGCCTTCCCTCCCACACCATCCGTACTCCGTACATATATCCGTACATAGTTCAATACTCTCCAGCCTGATGGCGGTTCCGAGGGAGATAAAGGAGTGGGCGTTGATGACGGCGGACAGCAGAGGGGTTGACATGGGGAAGGAAAGGATAACAGGCTTGGCAGAGCCGGAGCAGTGTACGATTCAGTTTTGGAAAACGTCTGATGGAAAGAGGACGTGATGAATTTTTTCGACGTGCACAAACGCTACAAGGATTGGTGATAGTCACTGTGTCCATCCTTATCGTCGCAAATAAATCGTCGCAAACGAAACGAGTAGCAAAACAAATATTGCTGAAGTATCGTCAAGCCTCATTGAAAACGTGAGTGATCGCCGCATTACCAGAGGTGTGGTTTTGTGTCTAGAATTTCTAGTGTTTAATTTTCAAAATAACTTTTTTTAGATGTCTCCGATTTTTTAAGCATATTTTTTCCTCAAAACCAGCGTCAGAGATAAATAGGACACACTGAAGGAAAATTTGATGCAATCAAAATCCAGAACTCTAGCAGGCTTAGAAGAACAAAGCATGCCAAAATCAACAAATATGTCAAATTCACCTTCAGGAAAAATTTGAACTTAAAATTGACTTTCCATCAAATGAAACATGCTTCGTTGGCTGCTGGCTATCTGTACCTGTTGTCTCTGAAATATGCCATATTGAAAGCCCTATAATTTTCTTAATGCACATGCAATTTTAAAATGACCTGGTTGAAAATAGTTTTTACAGATTAAAAAATATATATCCTAGACTAAAGCGTTGCGCCAGGACGAATTATTTCCGATGTCGTCTTAAAATCATCTGTCAATTGAAATTTACTATCTCAAAAGGCCATTTTTTTAGAAGTCCAAGCGGCTTGACCCGCTTTTCTTACCATATTTGATACCCTACTATGTGCTGCAGTCACCAGAAATCACCAAAAACAACTGAAAACGTCCCATTTCACCCATCGCGCAAGAAGGCAATATTTATCATTTTCTATTTTTGGAATTTCCGATATTTTTTTTCACGATTCCTAAGGTGAACACGACCCCAGATTCCATGTTCACCCCCAAAATTCGGTTTCGGCGACCTTCGAAATCGGTGCCGCTCTCACTGCTCCCATGTACATCCTTCCGCCACACCTTGGTTCTGCAATCAGAACGAAACGTAGTTTCTTCACGCAGGACCTCCATGCCGGTCGCAAACTACTAAAAGCCGAAACTTGCATCTTTATAACCCACTATCTACGGTAAGACACCTCTGGTCAAGTAATCTCATTTCCCATGCATCTGCTGACATTGATATGCCTTTCCCTCCACACTCTGGTCTAGGCTAATGCATGGTGCCATATCGGATATGCACTTAGTCAAGCATAGGTATTCCCAATAATCCCATTGCTGAGGCTAAATTTATTGGAGGTTCAAGTCTCAAACACATTAAACTGGATATTAATGTATTCGTTTATTTATTCAGCCTTACTTCTGATTTTCGGTCGCTTACCCATTTTCCATATCAAGCGCCGCCCCTGACTACCATGGGAAGACTGCATAAGTTACGTAACTTTGTGCCAGGTTGTTGAGCGAGACAGTTCGAATTAGTGTAGTGCAAGAATGGCCGTTCTATGTATCACTACATTATAAGATTCAAATGCTACTTGATACATGCCTCCCGTTTTGGCATAGGAAATTCCTCAGGGGTAGAGAGGCAATCAAAGTAGACAGTCGAATCAGAATCCTGAGTCAGAGCACTGCACTTGTGAGCATGGCCGCCGCCAAAGGGGAAGGGACGGGGAGAAGTGTCCCCCAAACGTCATGGAATCTAACATTCCATCCATGGGTGTTACGTGGAAAGAATGATCCCCAAAACGGCCATGTCCCTAGCGTATCCGAAGTCCGTGGCGTCGCTGATGCTTGTAGGACACGTGCAACCTTGCATTTAACGTAAGGCTAAGGCACAAGGCTAAGACACAACGTAAGGCGCATGATGGATAACTGGTGCGTTCTACGACAGATCGACGAAATGTTTTCTAATTTTACACCCATTAAATTTGTATTTGGACCAAAATCTATGTACAGGGTAATTTTATGCTCCGAACACGCCTCAACACGTTTTAGCCCGATATAACCTCTGGCGGCATTTTGGGGTCATACAGCAAGGGAATATTTGGCGATAGATATCGTATCGATAATGAAGAGAGAGAGAGAGAGAGAGAGAGAGAGAGAGAGAGAGAGAGAGAGAGAGAGAGAGAGAGAGGGAGAGAGAGAGAGGGAGAGAGAGAGATATATATATATATATATATATATATATATATATATATATATATATATATATATATATATATATATATATATATATATATATATATATATATATATATATATATATATATATATATATATTATATATATATATATATATATATATATATATATATATATATATATATATATATATATATATATAGAGATATATATATATATATATATATATATATATATATATATATATATATATATATATATATATATATATATATATATATATATATATATATATATATATATATATATATATATATATATATATATATATATATATATATATATATATATATATATATATATATATATATATATATATATATATATATATATATATATATATATATATATATATATATATATATATATATATATATATATGATATAGAGAGAGAGAGAGAGAGAGAGAGAGAGAGAGAGAGAGAGAGAGAGAGAGAGAGAGAGAGAGAGAGAGAGAGAGAGAGAGAGAGAGAGAGAGAGAGAGAGAGAGAGAGAGAGAGAGAGAGAGAGAGAGAGAGAGAGAGAGAGAGAGAGAGAGAGAGAGAGATGGAGGGAGACAGGGAGTGTGACATATTAGGGATCTTTGAGAAGAAAAATGATTAAAGCAAACATATCCGTGATAAAATATCAACATTTCTCACGCTTGACTTCGCGACTTCATGACCTCGTGATCTCGTGACCTTCTGAGACCACTAGCCCATTAAAATCGAAAAATTTTACGGCAGAAATTACAATGGGTACGATTTGATTGCCAAGTAAAATAAAATACGTTTTGCTTTGAAATATGACATGTCGTTCATCATGGCTTTTTATGATTTTTCGATTTTTGGACGGATTTCAAGTAAGCCTTCGCCCATTGGACAACTACGAGGGATCGAACAATGAAATAAAAACGGGTGTATAAAAACGTGTGCTTGACAAAAAAGTAAAACTTATTAATGTAAGTTATATAATTTGCCTTAATAAATATCACAAAGTTCAAGGTCAACCATTACCGATAGGTCATGCATAAGCTTAACTTCGTGTGACGGCTCAATTTTTTTCGGAAGATCTGGTGGTCTGGTGATCGAAACATCTGAACATGCTCAACCTTGCTGACCTCACAACAAGAAGTGCAGTAATGCCTTTATTCTTCCTGTGAGTACCATTTGCATGGACGTACAGTGGAATCCCTATCGTAATGGAAACACACGCGTTTTTGGCACGGTATATATAGCGTATCCCTGAAAACATGAACATCTTCACAAGCTTCCTGTGGTTTGACTGTTCATGTTTTGGGCACTCCATGCATATTACACGTTATTGCACCTTACTGCCCTGCACTAAGTAGTGCACAATAGAACAACGATGGGATGGAACAACGAAATATACGTGAAATGATGGGAACTTGTTTTCCAGCTTAAACATTCGTAGCTCTCCAATGTAGCTCTTGTTGTTTCCTTGCGAAGGGTTGAACATTTTATGATCACCATATTATGATTATTATATGATTATGATATCATATTTCCATGTAACGGCGTAATTTTACTTCAGAGCATCTGGTGGTTACTTACAACATGCTTTCAATGCCATCAATCACGACAACGATGCAGTCTGACCATATTCGACCATGCTAATATCATAACAAGAAGTGCAAGTATCCTTTCTTTCCACCTGCAGAACACCATTTACATCGACGGACAGTCGAACACCTGTTGCAAGCCACTCTTTGCTGTCACGGTGCACGTAGGCTGTGACCGGAAACATCATTTTCATAGCCTCTATGTGACTTCATTATTCACGTGCTTGGGACACTGCGCACGTGGACATTGCTTATGGGACACTCTACTGCACAATGGTGCATGTGCTGGATAACCGAAATCAGTTCAAACGGCGTCGATTCGGTTGGGGCCGCGGTAGCTCAGTTGGTGGAGCGTCGGACTCTTGATCGCAAGATTGTGGGCTCGAATCTCACAGCAGACGGAATTTGCCGGGTCCACGCGCGACCAATCGGCGTGAGAAGTTGGCGACGCTGTATGACCTAGCGGTTGAATGCGTCGTAAAAGAACCCAAGGTTCTTCTTCTTCTTCGTCGATTCGGTTTTGATACTTTTTTGCACCTTTGTCCGGATTGCACCGGCACTTTATTTCCGCATATCATCACACAGTAAACTTACACACACCTACACACCTATACACACACGCACAAAGGTGAGTACACTTATATATCGAAATATACATTTTGCACAAGCGGTTGCCACCTATCCGTAAACTTTTCCATTGCTTCGTTCTTGAATGCAGAACATTGGTTTTGGTAACCAAATCGGTACAAACGACATGACCTCATTGCACGTCTTGACCGCGTTAAATAACTTGAAATATGAACAAGACGCACTGGTCAACGCAAGAGCGGTGGAATCTCGTTCGGCCAGAGAGGAAAAAAACTTATTTTAGACTGATTATTTACCATACTGCTCCTTAGGGTTAGTGCCGAAATTCATAAACTTGAGGGAGACTGCATCCCTGCTACTTCTCCCCCTTCCACCCAATCGGTCGCCCATGTGACCACTAGCACGAACGTTTTATGATGATGTCAAGCTTAGTATTCCGCTGTATCAACGACGCTACGGACCTTGTATGGGGGAGGGACACGATCATTTTTTTTGTCCATTTGTCCACGCACATCTTGGCGCGTTCGCGTCCACGCACGTTCAGCTTCACGACGTTTCGGGAACACGTCCTCCCGTGTCCCCCCGCTCTTTGACGCCGCTTATGCCTGAGTGTGTCTGGGGTTGTGGTGGGCGTTTCGATAATTTTTATCGAGAACGATTATCGAAGTCGTTATCGACGATAGCGTTTTTCAAATTTGCGGTTATCGATTATCATTATCGAAGTCACGTTATCGAAGTACCCGTTTCGGTCAATCGATAACGATAACTTTTTCGATAGCCTTTTCATTAAATACGGCGCCCGTTTTTAGCCGGTTTTGGAAAACGGTTGAATATTTCTTAACCCATTATGGCATGATCACAATTTTGGTCGAGGCGCCCTAAAACTCAAATAACTAACTAACCCATTATGGCCGATGGGGTACTCACTACTCAGTAACCCCTTCAAAGTAAGTTACATTATTCCTGTGTAAGTAGATAATATCTTATTAAGTTATTTTATATGTTTTCAGTTTTAACACCTTTATACAAATTCAATACAAGTATAAAACGCATTCAAACGAACATAGGCGGCAGTGGGCACATGGTTTGTTTACTAAGCAGTAAGCACAGTAAGCAGTGATAAGATAACGGACGGAGAGCAACGCTCACGTAAGAGGTGTGTATTAATTTCAGTATAAATATTGTTTGAAATGGATATATTAAATGCCACCCGTGTATTAATTATCAGTTTAATTATACATAATGGTCTACATTATTAGCTGAAAGTCATGAACCATAAAATTGCTCGTTTGAAAAGATTTTACAATAAGTTGTTAATGTGTATGGACTGTATATAGCCTACTTACATACGTAGTTTAACTGGTTTTAAAGTTGCTAGCCTGTAGTTATTTTTTTAACCTCAACTAGTGAACTAGTAAACTACATACTTCAGGTTCTACTGCATCTATATGAAGAGTTACGATGGTTCAAATGCGCTAGAAGTATAATTACGAGGCAGGTAAAGTGGGCTTCCGAATTATCTCAACCAACTATCACAGTCTGTCCTACCGTCGTGCTCTTTGACCTCCCCGTCACAGAAAACGATTTGATTGGGTCACCATGAGAGGGGTCCGTGTTAGGCGTACTTCGGTGGTTTGCCCGTGACAGGGCGGCTGGTTATGGGGACTTATGGCATTTCAAAGGTTTCAAAGCCATAACCAGCCAACGCAACATAATGAGGTGAAAGCAATTGCTACTACAAATGATAAATGTCATGTACTGCGTGACCTCACAGTTAACCTTGTCCACTGCTTGTTTTCCAAGGAACGCCAACATGTCTCATCCGGAGGAACTCACTCAGGAGGCTGCCGCTGCCACGATGGAGGTGGACAACCCCCCTAGCCCGGCCCCCAGTACGCAGAGCACCGCTTCGGTCACTTCGGCTGCTTCGATTCAATCGGCTTCGCCTGCCGACCACGAGCACCCCTGGCCGTACCTGCGCCCCTTCTTCGACGACATCTGCAACGTGGTGTCGCACCACTTGACCGACGGCAGGGAGTCCATCAACGGCAAGGTCAAGTGCAATCTTGGCTGCAGCAAGCTGAAAAGCTGCAACAGCCTCAGCACCGCCAATCTCAAGAGCCACGTGGAGCGGATGCACCCCTCCCATGCCACCCAGTTCAACGAGACCTGCAAGGCCAACAGGAACACCAAGAGGGCGGCCCAGGGCAAATCCTCGTCCGACAACTCTTCCATCGGCCCCACCCTCAATAGGATGTCCAGGTCAGCCTGCCTACTGTCTGCCTTCGCTAAGGCTGGCCCCAAGTACGACAGCAAGGTGGCTCACAAGCTCTTCATGGACTTCATGGTTCAGGAGATGCTCCCCGCCAAGCTCGTCGACTCCCCGGCCTTGAGGAAGTGGGCCGCCTATCTCAATAAGGAGGTCCGCCTGCCTTCCAGGAGGACCTTCATGCGCCGCCGAAGGACTGGGCTGACGAGGCCAGGACCAAGGTGATGGAGGTGCTCAGCGAGGCCGACCATGTCGCCACGACTGCCGACCTGTGGACCGCCCACAACAGGTCGTTCCTCGGCATGACGACGCACTGGTTGGACGCCAACCTGCAGAGGACGACCGCGGTTCTCTGTTGCGGAGCTCAATGTCAAGCACACCTTCGATGTTGTGGCTAGGGCCATGTGGGACGTCCACTGCTTCTACAACATCGAGGGCAAGCTGGTCTGCACCACCACCAACAACGGCTCTAACTTTGTGAAGGCCTTCAAGGAGTACTTCACTGAGGTATGCACACAAATTCATTTATATTACATAATATTAATTTATGTTACTTTTTTCTCAAATGTTCTAAAGTTGAACAGAAGAATTTAATTTCAATTTGAATAGAAATAATCTTCATTCATTATTTCACTTGAATTCAATATTTCATTTGAATACTAACAGTTAATTTAATAATTTCATAATCTGTTATTTACAGCTCCCAGCCCTCCAGCGCGGGAACGACCCCGACGACGTCCCCGACACTGAGGAGCCCACCACGTTTGATCCCGTCAATTTGGGGGACATCCTCCTGGAGGGCCCCGACAGCGAGGAGAACGAGGAGATCAGGCTGCCCACCCACCGCCGCTGTGCCGCCCACATCCTCAACCTACTGGCAGCGGCAGACATGGCCAATGTGCCCACCTGGTCTGCAGGGCCCAGGGCCGTTTTCACCAAGACGAAGGCCAAGGCCCACGCGTTGTGGAACGCCCACAACAGGCGGCTGGCCTTTGCCGCTGCCGTCAAGGACATCTTCGGCCGCAGGTTTGTCACGCCGACAGTGATGAGGTGGAACAGCCTGTACGACTCCTTCGTACGCCTCGAGTCTGTTCTGGCTAACAAGTTGGTTGAGCTCAACACCATCTGCGCCCAGCATGACGTCCTGCAGCAGCCCGGCTTCACCAACCAGGATATGGAGGTTGCGCAGGAGTACATCCGCGTCATGAGGCCGGTGGCAGAGGGGCTCGACAAAATCCAGGGCGAGACCACGGCGTATACCGGCTCTCACCTTCCTGTCATCCTCGTCATCAAGACGAGCCTCCTGAAGGAGAAGGCCAACAACCACACCCACGCGACAACCTCGTGGATGCCCTGCTGGCCGGTGCGGGCGCAACACCGGCTTCGAGGCAAGGTTCGGCGACCTCTTCCAGGACGAGGACCTCCTGATGGCCACAGCCCTGCACCTGGGATTCAGGATGCCCATCGTGAAGGCCATGAACCCCACCAGGGCCGACGCCATCAGGGGCCACATCATTAAGGAGGTGAGGGAGAAGCTGGATGATGCCGAGGAGTCCGGGCGCGGAGGGGAGGGTCCGAGTAAGGAGAGCCAGGAGGAGAACTTCTTCGGCGTCTTGGCCAACCATTTGCCCGCTGAGCCCACCCCCACCCGCCGCACCGTCCACACCAGGGTAGCCAAGGAGCTCGACTCGTGGTCGTCCGACGGGATGTCCAAGGGGTCGTGGACGAGAGCCTCTTCCCCGCGCGCTACAGGGAGATGTTTGTGGGCTTGTTCAGGCGCTATAACACGGCTATCCCCAGCTCAGCCGCGGTGGAGAGGGTGTTCTCGATGGGCTCAGACATCTTAAAGCCCAAGAGGAGCACCCTCACATCCATGAATTTTCAGAGGTTTGTGTTGCTGAAGGGTAACGCGCACCTGCTCCAGTTCGAGATTCCGTGGAGGGGGAAGAAGACGTCCTTGCTTAGTTTGTGTATAGCTTTTTTGTTTGTTTCGTATATGTTACTATGTTAAAAAATACACATTTTTTACTGTTTAATACTTCCTTTTTGGGTAAACAATTAAGTAATAATGGTATTTTATGAAAGAATGGTTAAAATATTATTTAGAAGCTAAAATAAGCATTATTGAAATGTATTTTGGTTTTTCGTTTAAACTGCTAAAAGAAGTTATCGTTATCGTTATCGCGTTATCGAAGTCACCGACTTGGTTATCGAAAGTTATCGAGTTATCGTTATCGAAGTCACCGTCCTCGAAAAAGGTTATCGAGTTATCGTCATCGAAGTTGGGGTCAAGTTATCGAGTGCCCACCACTGGTCTTGGGGGGGGGGGGGTCCGGACCCCTCCTCGTTGGAACACTGCAAATGCTAATTTGTCATTATTCCTATTCAATCTAAAAATGTTCTGATCCGGAGCACCCTAGTTTAGTGAGAGCTTGCTAATGCATTGGTGATTGTGTTCTCATTGGTTTTAAGCGTCCGTCCCACGTATCTGTGCCGTATTCCACTACAATATTGTATGCAGCTGCTATGATGATCAAACGATGTCGAAGAATGCACCCTTCGATGTTGGTTTGACCAATGATAGTACTGCCATTTCATTCACTCGACTACACGTTTTCCTGTTTGAAAGAACATCCATCTAGGTCTGCTTGGTGTATATTTCGTTATTGGCACATTCCACGACAAATCGACAAGGACCCAATGATTGAGGGAAATGGGACATAACACCCAATGTTTTAAATTTTGATGAAAATATTTGTGTGGGGTTTTCTGATGCGCCGAAGCCAGCTGTGCTTTTTTAAAGATCAGGTCCACGGTCCAGGACTAGCCTCGGGTATTACTGAGATGTCACCTAACAACGTTGTGTTTTGATGTCATTAACTCAATGATGAACAATCTAAATTGTGCAAAAGTATACATCGGTGAAATAGCAATGACCCATGGCATCTTTTGGCTATTTCGAAATGTTCGTTTCCTGGATAACTGAAATCATGACATTGTGACCTAAGGTCACGTGACCTATTTTACCTTTCGGGACAGTCACAATGCGATTTGAAGAAGTGCAGAAATAAAGTTCGATATCATATCTTTCGAAGCAAAACAAAGAAAAAATTGGGGTTTGCCGCTAAAAATATACATATCCGTTCAAAATTAGGCATGCATGGTTGTGTTTGCGTTAGTTTATCGTGGCCTGTTTTAACATTAGTTTAGAACAGCATATTACTGAAATACAATCCTTTTGAATATTTTCAAAAGGATTGTATCTTCATTTTGATTGATTTTTGTTCGTGACACGTGATGGGATGAGAATGTTGGTCATCTGATATTGAGTGTTGTGTTGCACAAGTGGTCTAGCTTGTTGTGAGGTCAAGGGTTAAAAAATGGCAACAAATACTTGTTTATATGTCTTAGCTGGGAGCGCCACGACTTTCCTGTTTATTTTATGGTGTTAACGTAATGTGCTTTCAGTTGTTGAGTAAGCGGAGGGGAGACTCCTGGTCGCCTGATCTTGGGTGGCGGACCTAAATTTTCATTTTTAATGGCAGAAATGTCTCCGAATCGTGGTAGGTGGCCCATTCCACGACAAATGAACAAGTGAAGGGGCGAAATCACACTCTATATATCGATGAAAATATTTATGTAGGGTTAGTTTGTTTCTATAATCCAGCTGTGTAATTTTGGGAAAGACCGGAGCAACGGTTAAGGAGTTAGAGCATCGGACATTTTTTGAGAGGTCACCCAAGTCTTTGGGGACCTGGAACTCAATGAAGAGTAACACGAATTGCACGAAGAGATATATCGCTCAACTCGTCATGATCCACTACATATTGTGTCGATTTCGAATTTTTTGTTCACGCGTTTTATGAAATCGTGAGCTTATGGCCTAAGGTGGCGTGACCTAGTTTGAACTTCTAGACAGTCACAATGTTATTTAGGAAATTTTGAAGTGACGAAGGATGATTTGTGAAATCCTAGCTTGTCACTTGTCAGGAGAAAAGTAATGGAATTGTTTTCACCTTATGCAATACAATTCTGCCTCAATGTCAGCATATAAAAAATGTACCATCATATTTCACCGACAACACTGAAGGGTTTGTATCACTGCCAATCACAGTAATCAACCTTCTGGCGTTTCAAACCCCACATTCTGGAAACGAAAAGATGAACCTCCTTGACTGAGTAATCGCATTCATCTTGAACTGCTTGAGAACAAATTTGGCGTGGACGCATCCATTGACACATGCTGAGCCTGAAATTAATCGCATTGGATCATGAGCCGTCTACATTGGTGTAATAAAATAAAGTAACAGAGTATAAAATAAAATAAAAATAAAAAATAAAAATGTAATAAAATAAAGTAACAGTTGCAAAATGCAATACAATACAATAATGTGTTCCAGTACGGTATTATAATGCAGTGCAATGCAATGTAATGACATGCAGATCTGCAGATCATCCCATGCCTTGTCAGAATCCCAGTTCAGTTTGTTCCCAGAATCCCAGTTCCCAGTTCAGTTTGATCTGTCACTGCGATAATATTAATCAACACAATCTGTGTCAGCGCGCACACTAACAACTCTCACTTCACCCAACTACCATCAACACACACAACCCCGCATCGGTAAGCAGTTCATGAACTATTACGGTGCTGTGGGTCACTGCTGCGAACTTTTGGTACCCCTGTGTTTTGCTGCTGCGAACTTTTGGTACCCCTTCACCGTCACCGTCATGGCTTTCGAGAAGCGCTCGGTGAGGTGGGTCGTGATGTCCATTTCCTCCTGCTTTGATACAAAGATGAATTTGATACAGCTGGATAGATTGTGCGACAGATACTCAAACCTGTCCTCTGCCGTCAGTATCTCGTTGTTAAGCGGGCGCTTGAGGCACTCTTGAGCCGCGGCACGCTTGGCTGTGCCCCCGATGTCGTCGCAAGCGCCCTTGCCATGAGATATGATAAAAAAATCCACTAACAGGATATTCCAAAATCTGTCTGATGGCAACACACATTGACGAACTTATGCATATTCGTATACTGCCGTATGTGAAATATATACTTTTTTTAGGTCAGGTACTGCGGTCAGAATGTCTGGGATAAGTCGTTGCAGGAGCGCATGCACCATGTCGGTGTTGTGCTTTGCGCCGTCAGAGATACAGCAATAGCACGTCCTCACGCCAGTACACTACAAACGGATGCGCGGTACGCTGGGACGAATCCCAGTGGAAGTCTTCAGCTGCATCCTGCACCACAAATGAATCACTTTCAGCGAAATCGGACTAGACAATCGCTTCGCCCTCCTCGCCGGTAGCCTTTGCGTAAGTGAAGTGCTCATCTTGTTCGTCAGCCACAAAGTGGTGTCTGGTCAGTGTCACGGTTTGCTGGCTCAAATATCGCATGCTTTCCTCTTTGTTCTAGAATATTTATGCAAGTGTACAACGATGCGTGCTCATCCACTGTTTGCACATAATCTCATTATCCATGTCATCTGGGGCTAAATCACCTTCACTTTCTTCTCCTGACTTGTCCGCGAGGATAATCCTCAGAAAGTTAATCACCTCGTCTTCACCAGGGCAGTCCTCACACTTGTGCATCACGCAATCACGGTTTCCGTGCTACATACAGCGTGATCGAGGAGGTTACGGTGTTTGAGACCGGGAAGGCCGAGAGCGGATATGAGCAGTTTTGGGTTTTGATGATAAGTGCACATGCACACCGAGTGCGTCCCACTGCTGCCTGCCAAGACGCAATGCTTCAGACGAATGGCAGCAAGGGTTAAGAAGCCGGTGCGATTGTTTTCAGAGTTCTGCCTGTATAGATCATGCATCTCGCACAATTTCCCAAAGCAAGCCTTTTCTTAACTCTACTTTTGGTCCCATCAACATGTCGCACCGTGACACGGTCGGTCTTGCCGAGACACATCCGGCTGATCTGGTCCAACTTATAAAATAGCTTTGCTTTCACCTTGACTGCGTCCGACACCTTCAGAAATTTCCTCGCTTCACGGGCAGCACGCTCAGCGAGAGCGAGCAGTGAGCACTGGACACCAAAACACGGCGCCACCCTTTGTGTGCCCTTCCTGATATTTCACTACATTCGCAGATTTTTATTTTCGCGTGGCAATAAATGGTTGTGCGGATGGTTTCTCGGTTCTCGGAATGTGATTGCTATGTTGTGGATGCTTCTCTCTCCTTGTAATTCATGGTAAGGTATAACTCATAAATCATCTACTACCACAATTTGGAGACATTTCTGCCATTTTGTTTAACCCTTGACCTCACGAGTTAGAACACTTGTACAACATAACATTGAAGATCAGATGACCAACATTATCTTACCATCACGTGCCTCGAACGTCAAAAGCCTTATGGTTCAGTAATATACCGTTCTAAATACATATTCGTACATGCCACGGTAAAGTAACGCAAAGACAACCATGCATGCCTAATTTTGAACGGATATGTAGAGTTTTAGGAGCAAAGCCCTTTGTTTTTTTGGTTTTTTTTTTGCTTCGAAAGAT
This sequence comes from Ashinkailepas kermadecensis, assembly GCA_034440615.1. Lineage (NCBI taxonomy): Eukaryota > Metazoa > Arthropoda > Thecostraca > Neolepadidae > Ashinkailepas > Ashinkailepas kermadecensis. The sequence goes on from JAOTOM010002195.1 coordinate 61,164, forward strand.
AGGATATCGAACTTCATTTCTGCACTTTTCAAATCGAATTGTGACTGTCCCGAAAGGTAAATTAGGTCACATGACCTTAGATCACGATGTCACGATTTCAATCATGCCGTAAACGAAAATTCCGAAATGGCCAAAAGGTGCAGTGGGTCATTGTGAGTTCATCGATATGTACTTTTACACTATTCGGATTGCTCTTCATCGAGTTCAAGACCTTAAATGACACCCTTGTTAGGTGACATCTCAAAGATGCCCGAGGCTATAACTCCGTGACCGTTGACCTGATCTTTCTAAAAATGGCACAGATGGATTCGGCGCATCAGATGACCCCACACAAATATTGTCATCAGAATATAAAATATTGGGTCTTATTTTGGGCTTGCCGATTTGTCGTGGAATGCGTTTTATTTTTTTGTATTCAGTTTTTTTTCATTTTCACTCACATAAGAGTGAAAATTAAAAAACTGAAGAACGAAATATTGTCGCATATGACTTTCCGCCCAGATCCGCATTTCTGCCACCCTTGGTTTAAATTGTTACCATTGCCACACTTGCTCCGCACCATGATCTTCCACGTTCTCGTCTCACTAGACATTGGCTCCAGATTCGGCGCATGAGCGCCACGTGCCCATTGGAGCTCAGATATTGGGCGGCGGCGACGCGCCAGCGCAGGTCGTTTCGCGGTCGTCAGGTCGGACGGTCGCGTCGTCACGTGATGCCAGGGTGGCGTGCGTCCGCCCCGGTGACGATAGCGACCAATTGTGGACAAGATCATCGCTGGAAACGCCAACGTTGAATGGAATCGGTCTGGCGCCGACCCATACACCATGACCTTCCCCTCCCTCTCTCTCTCTCTCTCTCTCTCTCTCTCTCTCTCTCTCTCTCTCTCTCTCTCTCGGTACCTCTTTACCTGCCTATCTCCCCTATTCCATCCATCTCTATCTGTATCTCTCTCCTTGTGCACTTCGTCGTGTCGGTTTATGCTTCGGCTTTGCCCATACTTTCTAGCACTTCCTATTTGATGGGACATGCCTTGTAATTAATCTCCGTTTCTTTTCTTTACGTAGTTTTGTGTTTGTTTGTTTGGGAGACGATGTCATTTGTTTTATTTTATATTTAAGCTATCATCCAACGACGACGGTGGAAACAATTTAATCGTGCTATAAGTAACAATAACATCCGTCAGTTTCGATTTCAAGTACTTCTTTTCCAATCACATCGGTTGTAATGGAGCGTTTATCATTCCACCATTTGACGCCAATCTGTCTCTCCGACAATTCAATATGTAGCTGAACACATTGCATCTGTTGACAGGACTAGGGTAGTACCCAGTGACTGTCGACATTTTGACAGGACTAGGGTAGTATCCAGTGACTGTCGACATTTTGACAGGACTAGGGTAGTATCCAGTGACTGTCGACATTTTGACAGGACTAGGGTAGTACCCAGTGACTGTCGACATTTTGACAGGACTAGGGTAGTATCCAGTGACTGTCGACATTTTGACAGGACTAGGGTAGTATCCAGTGACTGTCGACATTTTGACAGGACTAGGGTAGTACCCAGTGACTGTCGACATTTTGACAGGACTAGGGTAGTACCCAGTGACTGTCGACATTTTGACAGGACTAGGGTAGTATCCAGTGACTGTCGACATTTTGACAGGACTAGGGTAGTACCCTGTTTGAGCTGTCATTTTAACTGTATAAAAGAGCACAGCAGTCGGCTTAAAAACGGCAGTCATTTTCGGCAAGCATTAGCATGTCGCTCAGCACATCTACATCGGCTCTCATAAGCTACCTGGCTTGTTTAATAAATGATATGTTTGACCGCATTAATACTACTTAATTAGTTCATACTTGAATGTATAGATCTTCGGCTTGTATGCTGACAGTTTTGGTGGCATCAACATATGATAATCTACCGGGCTTTCTTTTGACTTAACCTCACATGTGTGGGGTGATGAATAATGCTCTACCTCACACGGTGAGAAATAATGTTCTCCCCCACACAGTACGGAATAATATTCTACCCCACACAGTGCGGAATAATGTTCTGCCCCACAAAACGTGGATTGAGGAACTTGATCCTCCCCGTTAACCTTTATTCTAAGCAAGATGGAGACGGCATGGCGCAAGCGGCATGATGCAGCTACATCTCGGAACTTTCAGAGTCACTCGAACATTTTTATCTATCTCTCCACACCCGAGCATCTTTATCTCTTCAATGTCCGGGTACAGTCAATCGCTGTGTTCGCCGTAGCTTCGGTACCCTGCTGTGAAACAAATGCAATTTGCTGCTCCAATATTCATGATACGCACACTTTATGGTGTGTTGAACTGTTAAAGATGGCAATTGTCGAATCAGATGCCAGTGGTGAATCCTTCGACTGAAAGAAAACCACATGATTTCCCCTCGCTTTGATGTTTTTTTTTAATGGAGATAACGAGACTTTTTCAGACATTTTCTAAAAGGTTTCGAACAAAATCAACGCACTGAAATCGAATTCCATCAGCCCAGTCACATCAGAAAAAGTTTGGTATGCAAAATTACCCTGATTTTGCAATTTTCACGTGGTAATAATCCTGTTTTCTCCTCTAAAGTTTCCGGAATAAATATGTTTATTACCTCAGCGATCTGACCTGATAATGACTTCAAAGGTGGCACACTTTTCGAGAACATAAATATCCACCACATATACCGCACTCTAAAGAATATTGAGTTGTAGCGAAGGTTTGTGCAAAGATCTAATTTCTTGTTTAAGTCTTGATTTAACCTATGAACCTGGTCTAAGGTTGCATTGTGCATTTTTGCATTCGTATTGCATCATTTGCCGACGCACCTGTACATCTTCAATTTTTACTCCATCTTGCACGGTGTCCGTACGAAACATGTTCCAATTTCATCTAAGAACCACATTCAGACAAGGTCGTGACCTGACTTGATCCACCCTAGCTCCGGTATCGCAAGAACCTTGAATGCAGCTTTTGCACAAAATGCTCAAACGATGTAGCGGAAGGTATGCCAAATTACAAAACGGTTAGCGGTTCAGGAGTCATCTTGAAAAAAATAACAGAGGTGACTGTGATCAAATCGTCCCCGCCCCTTCGGCGCTGCGAAGGTCAAAGGAGACCAACGCGCAGCAACATCGAACTGCTGGCGTGCCTGCACGACAGTCATCCAACAACTGCACCAACTTGAGCCGGCACAGTGACGCCGTCCGCTCTGACGTGGCCCGGCCGCTCCAGTCCGGGTCAATGCTGCACCCTCGAACCGGAGCTCCAACGCTGACGCCGAACTGGCACCACCTGTCCGACCCTCCGACCGACAACGGACCGCCTGAGGAACGTCCACACGGCGAGACATCTGCTCTGAAGGTCTTCAGAGCCAGATCGCTGGTCCCGACAAATGGCTGCATTCGTTCCTGGCGTGTGTTTTCGCGGCCGGAGTGGTGCATTTCCCTTGAATGCCCGCCGCGCCGCCTGATGACGCTCGGCACCAGCTAATCGATGTGCTCACGAGCTCCGAAACGAGACGGGGACAGGCATGGGACTGTCGCACAGGCTCTTCCAGAGGAGATGGTGGAGAACCACAACTTGTGTGCCGATTATTTCCATGCACCGCCTACGCGCGTGGCGCCATGTAGCTGCACATTGAAACGTTGGGAGATGTCTACTTCATGTCCCCCTCCTGGTGGCGAGCCCACGCTGTGCGTGCCGCTGAACAGAGCATGACGTCATGTGCGGTTCCGAAGTCAGAAACTGAAACTATGCAGAGGTTGCATATACTTTGTATTCAGCCGGCGTCCAACATGGCCAAGGATACTATGTCGTGTACACATGAGTTCGTTGTAAAGGTACATCTTGGAGGTTCTTGCCCATCATGTATCGGTATTCATGATATTTTCCTGAGCTATTTTCGGGTTTAGTGTGATCGTGGCACAGCCAGTGGGCGTGAGTACCATATAGTGAGTGATGTAATGGTTGCTACTTATATATCATAAATTCGGAAGCCGAGTCGTGTTGCGACTTGGACTTGTCTGCTAGGAACATCATTAGCACGGGTAGTAGCACGAGCGTTGACCAGGGAATTAGCTCTGGTTGTCTCTGGGAGCTATAGTTCTAACCGGAGTTGTAGTTATAAACACTGACACTTGATCGGAGTTGTAGCTGCAAAAACTTACACTCGATCGGAGTTGCAGTTATGAATACTGACACTACATCGGAGTAGTAGTCTTGAAAACTGATACTCGATCGGAGTTGTAGTTGCAAACAATGACACTTGATCGGAGTTGTAGTTGCAAACAATGACACTTGATCGGAGTTGTAGTTGCAAACAATGACACTTGATCGGTGTCGTAGCTGCAAACAATGACACTTGATCGGAGTTGTAGTTGCAAACAATGACACTTGATCGGAGTTGTAGTTGCAAACAATGACACTTGATCGGAGTTGTAGTTGCAAACAATGACATTTGATCGGTGTCGTAGTTGCAAAAGCTGACACTTGTTCGGAGTTGTAGTTGCAAACAATGACACTTGATCGGAGTTGTAGTTGCAAACAATGACACTTGATCGGAGTTGTAGTTGCAAACAATGACACCTAATCGGAGTTGTAGTTGTAAACACTGACACTTGATCGGAGTTGTAGTTGCAAACAATGACACTTGATCGGAGTTGTAGTTGCAAACAATGACACTTGATCGGAGTTGTAGTTGCAAACAATGACACTTGATCGGAGTTGTAGTTGCAAACAATGACACTTGATCGGAGTTGTAGTTGCAAACAATGACACTTGATCGGAGTTGTAGTTGCAAACAATGACATTTGATCGGTGTCGTAGTTGCAAAAGCTGACACTTGTTCGGAGTCATGTCCGTAAAAACTGACACTTGATCGTAGTTGTAGTTGCAAACAATGACACTTGATCGTAGTTGTAGTTGTAAAGACTGGCGGCCGATCGGAGTTGTGACAACCGCTGTGATTCAGGCAGAGTTGCAGCTACCACTGAAGTGGGAGCGAAGTTGTAGTTCTAACCATTGATGGTCGATCCGACTTGCAACGATTACTGCTATTTAACTGGAGTCGTTACGGACCGAGCCGCTCATTTAGCGTTCTGGGCCGGTTCTAAGCGTTAACCCGCCATAGGGAAATTTACTTAAAATCGGGATGTAATCGGTGTAGCTACTAACTGACCGGGAAAACTAAAATTCGACGCCTGGTTCCAAGTGGAACCAAGTTTTCGCTATAAGATACACTACTCCGTGTGGCCGTCGTGGCCGTACTTAAGAGGCCAATTTGCATGAAAGATTTGCATGCAAGCCGATTTTAACATTGAACATCCGTGAAAGTTACACGCAACCTGATCTTATTTAGTCCTCACCTTAGCGGTGTAATCATTTTCAAATTTCGACGCCCACTTTCAAATAGAGCAATATCTAAGGCAACTGCCAAAAATATCCAGGATGTCGTACTATTGTAACTTTAGAGGCCAAATTGCATTGCATTTGCAATTTGTTGCTGTAAATTGCCAAAATGCTTACTCGATGCTATAGTTCAACCAATGAATCAGAGATTACACACCTTTAACGTGATACATCACGAACATTCGTCATTCGCGAGCACACTACATACATTTGTTTGCAAAATATGCAATTGGTGTGCGGCAGCCATAAGATGAAACAGCTAATTACCATGATACGCCTATAAATTATGGGATGGCTTGAATTATACTGCATGTTTTTGGCAGAGCTTTCGTCCAAGCGCCAGCTAAGTGCCTGTGGATGCATTCAATATGTGCAAGCGTACCGACATGTGCCAATTTTGCAACATTGCAACATGGTTTAAAGTCAGTTGTCGTCTAATTCTTCGCTTAGTTTTTTGCTGCTTACCAATGATGGCATATATACATATTCGCGTCGATAACGAACTAACAAGGACATTTGCTTGCAACTGTTGCAAATGCATTGCAATCACAGATAATTGCATGAATCGCTGGTGCGGCCCAGTATTATAGCAAGTGGAATGGAAAACTCAAAACTCAGAAGGCTGCCATTCAAAAATGAAATGTGTTCTTCAAAAATTAAAAGCTTTACACTTCTAAAAGTCAAAAGGTATGTAGCTTCTCGTGACCAGGTCTGAGCTTTGTAAAAATAAATAGGCCTGTATGATTTTACAATAAATTAACACCTATTAAGCCTTCTCTCATACTATGCTGATTTGGGAATATGCATAATCATTTCAAGTTCGTCACAAACAAAGTCACGAGAAGATAGTTCTGACCTCAGGATTGCTGACCTTACCTACCTCAGTCTTTTCCAGGAACATTTCCCATTCAAACTCGGTCTGGCATGCCCAACACTGAGAGCAAGTTAAAAAAAAATCCCTGGCTACTTACGTCAATCCATAATACTCGCTATCTCCACACATCAATGAAGGAAGGACGCGCGGTACACGTACAATTAACAAAGGTGGGACACCTCAGCATATGGCTCCAGCATAAGCGCACAACTACAGCGAATGTCGCACGCGCGCCAGAAATGCAGAGCCCGCCTGCAGGGAAGGGCAGACGAAAACTCACACATTACCAATATATTCCACTCATGATCGCTCAGAAATCCACTAAAGTTTGAACTTGTTGACTTCTTGCGAGGTATGTGCGGTACGGATTGAGGAAAATGAGACACGGAATGGAAGGCATGATAAATATTCGTGTACTGTTTGGCTAGCTGCTCAAGAAGTTGCCTGATATAATAATAAATATATAATATCCAGCAAATGGTCATTCAAACCATCGGTTCCTGACGTTGTAGCAGTCGCCGCACATCGACCGGAGCTGCAGTAGGTGGGCTCAGTCATGCAAGCATTGAGCTCGCCGCAGATATCATAATCATCCCTGAGTTTCCGACGGGGTGGCTTTTTCTACAGATGGATTCCGGCGAGACGAGGGGCATGTCTGCCCCAACTGAAATTAGCAAAGTATGAAAATCGAAGGAGAATCACAGGATTGCAGTCTTAGACGTGTCCATTTGACCTATGCCAGCGCCATACCTTTACCGATGCATTGATGCACGCACAACCGATGCATTCAGTCCGGCAGTGGTTCTTTCCGCTAGATTTAGCTAGCTATTTGACTGGATTATTCTTATAAAGGTGGTAGACATGCTAAAAATAGCCCCAGAATTGCTCTGTGAGTGTAGGGCTTTCGCAAGGCATGGTTTTCTGAGCATATATATGAACATTTAACTTAGGTATAACACAGCTCATTACATTGTAGCATTTATATTTCGTTTGTATTGCACTGCTGCCTGGGTTCGTTTTCAAAGAATTCGTTCAATGTGTGCCTCGAATACCATAGAAATAAGCAACAACAGATACTTCTGTGTTGACTTGGGTTCCTGAAACATCCGCTGCAATCCATCCATCTAAGTCCACCTGAGATGTGTGATAGCCCTCTGAACAGATCGCCGGCACTGCGAGTCCTTGCGTGAGACAGTTAATTTTTTACAAGTCTTATACAGCGGCTTCGCAACAAAAATGGGAGCATATCGGGGAGAAGGGATATACCATAACAGCACAAATCCGTCAAGTATATCATACAGGAAGTACCAAATATCAGTCCGGCATTTCCAGATGAATGCGGAATGCTGTCAAAGGCGTAGAGTGTCGTATGTTTGGAAACTACGGTTTGATTTCCTCACCGACGAAGCACCACTGTTTCGTGGTGGGGATTGCGTGCCCAGGATCCGGCGGGCGGCTGGGGCTGCTTATAAAGCATCCTTGTCGGTCAACGGGGAGGTGCGAAACAAAACGCACCTCTTCCACCACTCCTTCCCCATTCCAGTATTCATCCTGTATCAGCGTTCCATGTATGTTCTTCGTGCGCCCCTGCAACACCAACCCTCCCTGCCATGAGCAGGTAGGACGGCTTCCCCTGGCTACCTGGACAGTCGCCTGAATCTAGAGTAATCTCACAAATTGCCGGTAAATTTTAACCAAAACGACGGCACAGCTTTCTGGTGTGGCAATTGATAGCCGCGTGACCTACAGGCACCACTGAAATTCCACTCGAGAAGTGCTTCGAAACGCTAAACGTGCTTAGCACTAGAACTGTGAGAGGGCGGACGTCCACTCATTCGAATGCGTGGCCCGATTGCGCTCAAATTTGGAATATCTCCTGACAATTGAATAGTGGATCGATGATGTTCAAATGTGTGTCGGGGACTCAGGGTTACCGAATGAGACGAGACGTGATACGGCTGTACAAAAATATGGTTTCAAGGACACCCAAACGTATTACTTATAGAGGTTTAGGTGTTTGCGCCCAATATATATATATATATATATATATATATATATACATATATATATATATGCTGATGAAAACTAGGCGCGAGTTAACAATATTCATATTAATTTTGCATACCTTTTCAGTAGAACATCGTACCTTCTTCACTGCCACGTAGCGCCATGCGTTCGCTCCACTAGACAATAAAAACAATTAATGCCAAGTTGAAAATCAGGTCAACGAATGTCAACGGTTTGACCGGTGCCGTGACCAGCAAAGCTGCTCTCCAGCTGCCCGTATACGTGCAAGCGTGACTATTCCCCAGACGCGATCCGATTGCCGTGGTTGGTTGGTTATTGGTTTTACGACACGTCGACCGTTGAGTCATGTAGCGTCGCCAATCTCTCACGCCGATTCGTCGCGGGCGAAGAGTAGCGACAGATGAGACTCGAACCCACAACCTTTCGATTGTGAGACGAGCATCTTACCCCTAGACCACTCGTCCCCGATCCGATTGCCGTGCCATCTGTCCGGATGTCATGGGTGGTTTTGTCTAGCCTGAAATTGTTGTTTTCAAGAACCAGTTGTATCATGCTAATGAGGTCTTCTGTTGAAATATCGTGGTATTTTCTGCTGTTCAAGGCAGCCCGGCGTGCTTGGAGTCCTTCTAGCTTTGGTATGCTTGGGTACAATTTTTTCACATCCATGCATAACATTTGAATGCTCCGCCTTGCTGACTGGTCTGCAAGAAGCTTTCCTGCTTGTCGTTATTTCGTAAGAAAGTCCGTTGTGTCACGGATTTATATCCGTCACACACCACTGATTTTTTTAATAGTTTCATCGACGACATTTTTGGTATCTTTGCCGGAGACATAGATCAGTCAATGCGGTTTCATCAGCTGACCAACACCATCCACCCGAAGATTAAAGTCGATTTGAGGTACTCTGGTGAGAGTATTGATTTTCTGTTTGTCCGCATTGGCCTACACAACGGCACATTTTTTAGGGAAGTGTTCTCAGAACCCAACGATACAATCATACTTGCGGTATGATTCTGACCATCCGAAATCAGTGAAGGACGCCATCCCATTTGGACTAGTAACCCGTGCCAAGCGGATATGCAGCACGCACAACTCGTGCTCCCAGAACGAAAACATCATTAGAGATCGCCTATTACATGGTCAAGGATGTGGTCATGTTCCCGCTCAAGGAAGTTGATATGCAGATACGTAAGGCCAATTAAGTTGACCGAGACTCATTGCTAATGAAAAGGACTCAACGTAAATCTACGGACAAGAGGGTTCCGATAGTCGTTACTTTTTCCAGATATCTCCCCGATATCCGACAGATACTGAGGGACAAACGCCATATCTTACAGCGACCAAAAAGCCTACAAAAACTTTCTCCGGTCGACCCTATGCTAGCCTACAGAAGGGGAACAAACCTAGCGGATAAATTGGTGCATGGCAAGACTGGAAGGGTAATGTACGGGACGCAAAACTGGGCACACAATTGTGGACAGAATTGTAGTGTGTGCCATGTCATGTGGCAGGAAGTTGCAGCACTTGAACAGAAAGTATGCAGACCTACTATAGACTGTAAATCTTATAATGTCGTGTATGGCATGTTCTGCAAAAAGTGTTGTTATGTATGTTACGTGGAAGAAACAGGGAACAAGTTGTATGCCAGGGTCCAAAATCACTTGTCGTCCATTCGGTGCGGAAGAGGAGAGCTTACAGTGAGTAAACACTTCAACGAACTGGGCACGAGATCGAAGATTTCCGCATAGTTCGGCTATTGGGCTAGAAAATGTTGGGAAGGAAAATATGTTTTATAGACGGCAACGGGAAAACGGATGAATCAGCATATTGGGAACTAAGTCGAAAGTAGGGGAATTTAATCGGAGAAAAGAAGGATTTAGAAGGTGAATTGGCCGATGTGTATGATGCTCTACTATGACGGTGACGGTTTGTCGCGACCGCTTCGGTAACCTGGCTTCTGTTGTGTCGTACATTTTCGCTTGAACACCGCATGCTCCGTTGCATTTTTTTAACACGCGTGTTGGCATGTGATGGTTTATTTTGGATTCCCTGTTTGATTATTCGACACGTGGCTACTTTGTTGTGCTTAATCGGAGGTGTCCTAGACATCTTCCTGATTTTCAGCTTAGCATGAATTGATGTTTTTGTCGAGTGTGGCGAACACATGGCACAGTGTGGCACTGAATAATCGAGGAATCGAAGAACTGAAAGATCGAATCGCTCCACATCAACACATACAAACATCAGGAAAGGCAATAATTGCAGTGCGAGGAGACACAAGGCGCATGACACATCATATTACGCTGTGTCACAACCAACGCAATCACAGCTATCACAACATCAAATAAAACCCACAGGTGATTCATCATGTATGCAGCACAAGCTTATCATACTAATCAAGTGTAGCAAGCGTGCACCGACTCGCTACACTTGAGTGCAACAAGCAGGTGAAGTCACTGCTGTGCTATGCACCACTGCCGACATGACCACCGAGCGGCTCGATACGGGTGGGTGTCAGGCGGCTTCAGCCGTTGCGTTGGCTGGGCGGGGCGGTTATCTGCAGAGCGCAAGGCGGGCGTCGCTAGAGCTTCGGCTCGAGTGGTGTCACCTGGCCGTCCGCGCCGGCCTGCTCGGCACCGGCGCCGTCGGCTCCGGCTGGCCCGTGACGACTGCACTTGAAACATGGTCACTCATGTCTGAGGAAAACACCTGAGCCGCTTATCGGCCGGCGGCACGGTGACGTGGCCGGCCGGGCCGGACCGTATCGGCCGGCGGCACGGTCACGTGGCCGGCCGGGCCGGACTGTATCGGCCGGCGGCACGGTCACGTGGCCGGCCGGGCCGGACTGTATCGGCCGGCGGCACGGTCACGTGGCCGGCCGGGCCGGACTGTATCGGCCGGCGGCACGGTCACCTGGCCGGCCGGTCCGGACCGTATCGGCCGGCGGCACGGTCACGTGGCAGGCCGGGCCGGACAGTACCGGCCAGCGGCACGGTCACGTGGCCGGCCGGGCCGGACCGTATCGGCCGGCGGCACGGTCACGTGGCCGGCCGGGCCGGACCGTATCGGCCGGCGGCACGGTCACGTGGCCGGCCGGGCCGGACCGTATCGGCCGGCGGCACGGTCACGTGGCAGGCCGGGCCGGACAGTACCGGCCAGCGGCACGGTCACGTGGCCGGCCGGGCCGGACCGTATCGGCCGGCGGCACGGTCAGGTAGCCGGACCTGTGATCAACGCACAGGCGGAGGCATTTGGGCGGCCACTCATGCCTATGAAATGGCGCCGCACTGGCATGATGTTCGATACACCACGCCATTTTTCTGTTTTCCTTCAGGATGGTTCTTTGGGACGAACCGGTTGGTTTTTGAGGCTAGACCTCGACCGGCGACCAATGGTGCTTGCGGTCCGATGCTGCTGCTACGACACAATGCTGCTTGGCCGCGCTGGGCCAATGTGGCCAAGCGTTCGACCCGTCTATCGTCTGTCGTCATCTCGATCGTTTATGTTGTATTCACAATCTTGGTTCGTCGAAGGCTTGACAAGACAAGCTGAAGTACAGACCTTTCTAAACATCTATCTTTATAGCCCATTTAAGTACGAGAACGTCAAAAAAAAATTCCCCTGGATAGAATGATTTTTAAGAACTAACGGAGAAATTTGTTTTGTTCACATTTTGACGTCTAACTGAGCGGGTTCGAACACATTGCTCGAGAGTATCCAGAGGCCCATCAGGTACGTGATGGGCACATGTCCAAATTGCATGTTGCCGTTGATAATGTTGCAACTTTATATCCTTAATGCGAACTCTACAGTGAGGCCTGATCAAATTCAACCATTGGTCTGAAAGAATTGTGAAAATAATATTGCTTACCAAAGCTGACAAACGTCCCGTGGTTATGCGTTTCCATATGGCTTCCCTAACAGGTCACATGTATAGATGCTACTGCATCAACATATGAAGTGAAAACAGCACTGGCTGTTTGTTTCAGAGGAGACACTGCGTATCCTGGTGAACTGTCCCCAGCTGCCGATTGGCACTCTCCGACAGTCCCGTCACGGTTGAAGACGATTGGGCGGTGACAGAGACCATACCTGTGGCAGGTTTCTCCTCCGTACCCCATGGGCTGTTCCAACAATATCTGTCTGTGGACAGAGGAGGCACAGAGCGCGGCGTGGAAAACAACGGGGAAAGAAGTTGCGTTCTACCCTGGGTACTAATACTTACTAAAGGGTACAGCGGAATCTAGTAGGTTTTCTAGTTCCAGGCATCGTGACGTAAGCAGGAATGTGCGAGATTCATAATACAATATACCAGGATTTTGGAATGTAAGGTGACGTCACGTAAGCATGTCAAATATGTTTTTAAACCTGGCTAAGTTTTCATCTGTGACGCTGTGAAGACATCGGAGTGTTATTGTTGGACATACGGTGCTTCTTGATTGTTGGTATGGGAAATTGAAATATGAAGCTGAGGAATATTGTTTGGATTTCCAGGTTATTGAACATGCTCTTAAGTTGGGTGCAGAAGTTCTTCAGTCCATAAGCTAATGGGGCTGGGGGACCGCGTCCCTCACATTCTCTGCGGGGACTGCGCCGCTTAACACGGCAATGGGGTGGTATAGTCGGAGTCCATCCAGCAAGGTTGGACATACTATATATATATATATATATATATATATATATATATATATATATATATATATATATATATATATATATATATATATATATATATATATATATATATATATATATATATATATATATATATATATATATATATATATATATATATATATATATCACGGGCGTTAATTTCTGAAAATTATTGGGGTGCAAAATGCATAAAGGTAACGGGCAGCCCCAAATGGATTGGTGGTACACTCCATGGTCTCAATGTTAGAAGTATAAATTATAGGAGGGCAAAGCCAACACTGAGGGGGCATTTGCCCATTAAAAATATATCAAAGAACACCCCTGATCTAGACGCATATGAATGAAAAATGGAAAACAATCCTAAATACTTGCTACAGGTTCCGTATCTACAAATTTCTGCCCGCCAGCGATTTTGGGTACCGGTGATAAGGGCGTGATATTCCAACCTTTACCTTATTATGTCACGCCTTATAATGTCCAACCTTTACCTTATAATGATACCTTTACCTCCGCCGGTAGCCTAAATATAATGTTGCCGGTCCCTTTTCCTGGCCGGTGGGGTACCACCTTCCCATGGGAGGCACATGCTCCCAATGCCCCCACCCTTGCTTTCCCCCTACACCTGGTAGGAAGGAATTATGTTGCAACAGTTATCTCTTACTTGCTCCTACCCCTCCTTCCTAGCCGTTATCTTCATTTGGCCTGTCTCATCATACTGCTACTACCCATAGCACCGCGCGATGCCTGCGACGCTCGACATGAAAGCAGTGCGTGGATCAGAGCAAAAAGCGCTAGTGTTAGGGAAAAGTTGGGCTCATATTCGTGAAGCGGACTCTTCAAGCTTTCAAATGAATCCAATTTTGTGCAATTTTGATGATATTCAAGATCATAAATGCCGTTTGGATAACACGGAAGTTTGGCTGGAGTGCCTACGGGACTGAGCAATTGTCCTGCCCGTGTGACGTCACCGGTTGCCAAACGATATTGGAGGGGCCCGGTTCTACCTGAGCTTGCTTTCGGCGTAAATCCTTGGAGCTCCCGGTGTCTCCTTTGTGCCGGGGCAGGTGAACAGGCTCATGTATGCCCAGGCTTATGTCCAAGTCCAGGATTGTTGTCTGCGGGTGACGTAGCGAATATGCAATCGACGATGATATTTGATGCAAAGGCATGTATGTTTCTATGGTACATTTTTGTTTAATACATTTGGCAAATAAACAGAATGTTGTGGTGCTCACAGGTCTCCTGCAATGGCTTCGCTGGCCATAGCCTGGACATTATCCTCTGAGGCAGCGATGAGCGGCATGTGTAGCAGATGACGCCGGCGATGAATGTGCGGCACTCTAGAGCTGCACATTAAAAGTATGTCATGTGACACTGGGAAAAGGCAACCGTTCACCTGTCCTGTTTTAGCTGCGATACCAATATAAACGTGTATTTAAACCTGAAAGAAGTTTCATATGAGAACAGCGAATGACATTTGTACCAATAGCCACTTTCAGTTGAGGCATGTATTGCTCAAATGAAACCTGAAACTAGTCTTATTTCAGTAATAGCTTCGAATGTTGAAACGAATAACTATTATCGGGTGAACTGGCTTCAGCGAGAACAAAAATCTGCTTGTTGAGACTTTGATACAAATGATACAAATGTACACGTAGTTTTACACGAGTACATTTGCGACCCACGAAGAGTCAGTGACACTTGGGACTGGTCTCAATTGAGCATAGCTGTTTGAATTGAAACCAATTTATATTCTCAGTCTGACTGGTTACACTTAAGACCAAAAGACATTCTTCTTCCTGAGTCTTGATAGTGGTTTAACATGAGTACACTTGTAAGTCTCAAAGCACTGGCATTCTTTTCTGATAATGGTATTCTCAGCATATCGCGAACTCAAATGCTCGTTGTGCTCAAGTGCTCAAGTGCTCGTTTTATGTGGTCTGATTTGAATATGTAAAATGACACCGTCTGCTATTCTCCGAGAATGTATACGCTTCTCACATTTGCATCAGTGCAGCGGTACACTGCACTGACACAGACAGACAGAACACAGACCGATAATAGGCCTGGCCCTGCTGTCTGACCAGCGGAACACGAGACCGAGAACGGGGCTGGCTCTGCTACTGATCAGCGGAACACTGCACTGACACAAACAGACAGAACACAGACCGATAATAGGCCTGGCCCTGCTGTCTGACCAGCGGAACACGAGACCGAGAACGGGGCTGGCTCTGCTACTGATCAGCGGAACACGAGACCGAGAACGGGGCTGGCTCTGCTACTGATCAGCGGAACACGAGACCGAGAACGGGGCTGGCCCTGCTGTCTGACCAGCGGAACACGAGACTGAGAACGGGGCTGGCTCTGCTACTGATCAGCGGAACACGAGACCGAGAACGGGGCTGGCTCTGCTACTGATCAGCGGAACACGAGACCGAGAACGGGGCTGGCTCTGCTACTGATCAGCGGAACACGAGACCGAGAACGGGGCTGGCTCTGCTACTGATCAGCGGAACACGAGACCGAGAACGGGGCTGGCTCTGCTACTGATCAGCGGAACACGAGACCGAGAACGGGGCTGGCCCTGCTGTCTGATCAGCGGAACACGAGACCGAGAACGGGGCTGGCTCTGCTACTGATCAGCGGAACACGAGACCGAGAACGGGGCTGGCCCTGCTACTGATCAGCGGAACACGAGACCGAGAACGGGGCTGGCTCTGCTACTGACCAGTGGAACACGAGACTGAGAGCGGGGCTGGCTCTGCTACTGACCAGCGGAACACGAGACCGAGAACGGGGCTGGCTCTGCTACTGATCAGCGGAACACGAGACCGAGAACGGGGCTGGCTCTGCTACTGATCAGCGGAACACGAGACCGAGAACGGGGCTGGCTCTGCTACTGATCAGCGGAACACGAGACCGAGAACGGGGCTGGCCCTGCTGTCTGACCAGCGGAACACGAGACTGAGAACGGGGCTGGCCCTGCTACTGATCAGCGGAACACTGCACTGACACAGACAGACAGAACACAGACTGATAATAGGCCTGGCCCTGCTGTCTGACCAGTGGAACACGAGACCGAGAACGGGGCTGGCTCTGCTACTGATCAGCGGAACACGAGACCGAGAACGGGGCTGGCTCTGCTACTGATCAGCGGAACACTGCACTGACACAGACAGACAGAACACAGACCGATAATAGGCCTGGCCCTGCTGTCTGACCAGTGGAACACGAGACCGAGAACGGGGCTGGCTCTGCTACTGATCAGTGGAACACGAGACCGAGAACGGGGCTGGCTCTGCTACTGATCAGCGGAACACTGCACTGACACAGACAGACAGAACACAGACCGATAATAGGCCTGGCCCTGCTGTCTGACCAGTGGAACACGAGACCGAGAACGGGGCTGGCTCTGCTACTGATCAGCGGAACACGAGACCGAGAACGGGGCTGGCTCTGCTACTGATCAGCGGAACACGAGACCGAGAACGGGGCTGGCTCTGCTACTGATCAGCGGAACACGAGACTGAGAACGGGGCTGGCTCTGCTACTGATCAGCGGAACACGAGACTGAGAACGGGACTGGCTCTGCTGTCTGACCAGCGGAACACGAGACTGAGAACGGGGCTGGCTCTGCTACTGATCAGCGGAACACTGCACTGACACAGACAGACAGAGCACAGACCGATAATAGGCCTGGCACTGCTGTATGACCAGTGGAACACGAGACCGAGAACGGGGCTGGCTCTGCTACTGATCAGCGGAACACGAGACCGAGAACGGGGCTGGCTCTGCTACTGATCAGCGGAACACGAGACCGAGAACGGGGCTGGCTCTGCTACTGATCAGCGGAACACGAGACTGAGAACGGGGCTGGCTCTGCTACTGATCAGCGGAACACGAGACCGAGAACGGGGCTGGCTATGCTACTGATCAGCGGAACACGAGACCGAGAACGGGGCTGGCCCTGCTGTCTGATCAGCGGAACACGAGACCGAGAACGGGGCTGGCTCTGCTACTGATCAGCGGAACACGAGACCGAGAACGGGGCTGGCCCTGCTGTCTGACCAGTGGAACACGAGACTGAGAACGGGGCTGGCCCTGCTGTCTGATCAGCGGAACACGAGACTGAGAACGGGGCTGGCTCTGCTACTGATCAGCGGAACACGAGACTGAGAACGGGGCTGGCTCTGCTACTGACCAGTGGAACACGAGACTGAGAACGGGGCTGGCCCTGCTGTCTGATCAGCGGAACCTGGAACTGAAAGCCGACCGGCCTCCGTCCTCTGGTGAGCGAAGTCCGAGATTGAGAACTGAGCTGGCCTCCCTGGAACTCAAGACAAGTGGCAGCTGTACCACATAGAACCAACAGGACTGCCTGTTGTCTAAATTCAGTGGAGTTGGTCCTCAAACTGATTAATTTTTGCACACAAGTGTCACTGATCTCTATAATCAGCACCATGATGATTTATTCCGCAATTCCATAGAAGATTAAACTACTACAATGGCTACAGATTATTATGTATGCTTTCTGCGCCATTCCCAAGCATGCTTGTGGGACATCATAATTGCATGCACACAGATCCCCATATTCAAGCAAGTATGATTGATGACGGCAGAGTTATTTGCATGAGATGTACGTTTAGCTGTTCTGAATGACACATTGTTTAACTCAAATTCACGTTTTAAAAATGTCATCTCCCTTTGGTCCATACATCAACAACAGTGTCTTGCGACGACAGCGTGACTGATACGGTCTAAGGACCGTATCAGTCCCGTAATTTCCATAATTACAACATAATTTCCATAATTTCCAAGCCTTTCCATAATTATGAGCTGAAGCGATCAGCTGACAGCGCCTTGATTCTGGCCACGTGTCAGCCATGCGGGGTCATCGGTCTCGGGCGTTTAACAGCTGGGTCGTTCTCTTCATCTCTGCTTGTTATCCTTGGCAGTGGTGGTGGAGCCCACTGCCGCATACATGTTAACACTTGAGAACTACGATCAAACTCAGTATTGTTACTTGGGGCCTGGCATTGATGCACGCCCCTGCAGGTCTCGATCTGTCGAGTCTGGTCGGTGCGTGTTTTAGGAAAGCCAGACCAAGTTGCGAATGCAGTGCAGACGGTCAAATTATTAACCAATGGCATATTCCAATGCTCACCGACGAATCCAAAAGTTGGTTTTCAAGTTCTTTTGGATTGTTTTTGGGAACTTTTCTTTTCTCACTTTCTACTTGGCGACTTTGTCTCTACCCGATTTCTGTGCCGACTTTGGAATTGTGGAAGTCAATTTCACCCCCCACTCTAATGGTTTTTTTCTCTTCAATATCTTAGCGCAACACCACGATGGTACTACCAAGTACCATGGTACTAGCCATTAGGCTCATTGTTGCTTGTTATGGCTCATACAAACTATTTATGGCTTTGTGGTCTAAACTATTGATTTTAGTCTCGGTAGCTATTTTTAGCAAAGTCAATTCAGACACCCAAAATCAGGGAGTTTCGAGATATTATGGTTACCATTGGGCGCAGACATAGTAGTAATTGCCATATACGCATTAGGAAATTTTCTTGAGATATACGCGTAAGTTCTCATCGACGTTTCAAAGAAGACGAAATCACTTGGAGGAAAAATGCATGGACATATTTTACACATCTTGTCTCGAGCTGAACTCCCAAAATAGCATTACCAGAGTATTGGAGGTGTACCAGAGTACCAGAGTATTCTTAGATGCCCTCTAGCGCGAGTGTAGTCATCCTAGTACAAAATGTCTGAAAGCTTCCTCAATATCAATTCCAATATAAAGGGACTAGCTGATCATGTAGCGATCATTGCGTTTCTGTCCTAGCCGAGAGGTTTTCAAGCCCAATGTGGGCTAACCGCATGTCTTACTGACGTTCTCACGACCACTTAGCATGGGCCGCAGCTGTATTGCTTAAGCTGCATTGGGTGAAGAAAAATCAACAGTGTGACTCAGAAATCTCGAAGTATCTTTGTGCAATTTTCGTTCGTATAGCATTGGAAACATAGCCACAAGCGCCACTGAATTGTTTCCCGACGCGTTCGGTGCGGACGAAGTGACCAGGCGTTCGGTGCGGACGAGGTGACCAGACGTCCGGTGTGGACGAGGTGACCAGACGTCCGGTGTGGACGAGGTGACCAGACGTCCGGTGTGGACGAGGTGACCAGACGTTCGGTGTGGACGAGGTGACCAGACGTCCGGTGCGGACGAGGTGACCAGACGTTCGGTGCGGACGAGGTGACCAGACGTCCGGTGTGGACGAGGTGACCAGACGTTCGGTGCGGACGAGGTGTCCAGACGTTCGGTGTGGACGAGGTGACCAGACGTCCGGTGCGGACGAGGTGACCAGACGTCCGGTGTGGACGAGGTGACCAGACGTCCGGTGCGGACGAGGTGACCAGACGTCCGGTGTGGACGAGGTGACCAGACGTCCGGTGTGGACGAGGTGACCAGACGTTCGGTGCGGACGAGGTGACCAGACGTTCGGTGCAAACGAGGCGACCAGACAGGATCGACGCGAGTGGCCGGCATGAGGAAAACACCGCCCGATCATGGGATGAAGTAGAAACCGTGGGTATTATCGATTTCTCTGTAGGTAATAATTAATGTTTCCTCTCTTCTACCTATTCTAGTGTAGCTTACTCTCCGCTACTCGGATTTTTTTTAACCTCTGAGACCACATCATTGCAAATTAGACTGCACCCCAAACAGGAATATGAATTATCGGCTAAGCACTACGCTAAGATTGCCACCCGCCCGCTCTGCCTCGGGGAGGGGTCATTTTATGCCTACTAACGTTTTCCGCAGATGTTGAGAAACAGCACGTGGCAGTGCGCCGAAATTTGGCATACCTTTTCCCATATAAATTTGGCATGTTGTATACAGATTTTGGTGTCAGGTCATCTACGGTCACCGAGGTAGTCGACGTCAAGTGAAATTACCTTCAGAAACGCTCAACCAGTCGTCACGCTTTAACCGATAAACATATTCGAATAAAACATTCAGTATTGGCTTATCTTTAGGGATGCAATAAAGTTTACCAGAGGAAATTTTGATTTTTTTTTCGTTTTGATGACTCTTGTTTTGCATATTTGCCCATTATGGCGAAAATCGAACATTCTGGCTAAAGAAAGCCCTTTTTATGAGGCTACGTTCACATAAAGCAACGTTTCCCGGTGCCCTCTACCTACTAAAAAAATGAAGAAACTTTAAAACTCAAAATTGCGGGAATTTACGCAAATTAGCATGTTGATTTTTGTATGGATGAATATTTTGGGGCCGTGGTCGATTTCGCCTTCCTTTTCTGATTCCAAATAGTTTTGTTTTAACAATTTCCTCCAAGCTAAACTCTCCGGAGCCAAAACATGACGCAGTCGTGATCTCATAGACCACCCTATTGACGTCACGCTCTGAGGGGAGACAATTTTGGGGGTGATTTCGAGCCCTACTCGTCGAGCGCTTTCCGATGACACCACTTTCGCTTTCGTGCAATGCTTAGCTTGGAGATTATATGGGGCATAACAGCCCCCCCCTCGAGACGGGGTGTGAGGATCTGACCGGAAAGACGGCGCGGGTTAAGGAGAAGCGAACAGTTCGGAGTGGTTGATGGCGGTGAGGACTATCCGGTGCTGAACCACCTGCTACCCACGGAACTGAACACAAAGCCTGCGTCGGCCAGCCTACCTGAATAGACGGACGAGACGGAGCGGTGTCGGTGCTGTGTCGGTCGCGCCTGGGTCGGTCGCGCCTGTCTCTGCCGACCACGCCTGTCCGCCTGCAGCCAACATCACTCGACAAATGCACCGTGACCCCTTGCAACAGCGACGGATGCCCACTATCGGGCCGCACCTATCTAATCGTGAGTCCGGTCCGAGCGGGAGTCGGCCGGTCAGGGTGGGGTCAGCATTGGGGAGGGGGGGGGGGGATTCAGCAACTGTAAACGGTCTCGGCGCAGGCCGCCGACACTCTTGCATTTTTATTTTTCAGGTATTGGTGTGAAGCAAGGATTCGTCTGACATGCCGACTGCGGTGTCGCAAGCCTCGCAGTCACAGTCCTGGCCCTCGCAGTCACAGTCCTGGACCTCGCAGTCACAGTCCTGGCCCTCGCAGTCACAGTCCTGGCCCTCGCAGTCACAGTCCTGGCCCTCGCAGTCACAGTTCTGGCCCTCGCAGTCACAGTCCTGGCCCTCGCAGTCACAGTCCTGGCCCTCGCAGTCACAGTCCTGGCCCTCGCAGTCACAGTTCTGGCCCTCGCAGTCACAGTCCTGGCCCTCGCAGTCACGGGCACTTTCATTGCTTTAGCATTACTGCGGAGGAGGAGTCAGCTGGGTGGTGAGGATGGCCTCCACATTACTGCGGAGGAGGAGTCAGCTGGGTGGTGAGGATGGCCTCCACATTACTGCGGAGGAGGAGTCAGCTGGGTGCTGAGGATGGCCTCCACATTACTGTGCAGGAGGAGTCAGCTGGGTGGTGAGGATGGCCTCCACATTACTGCGGAGGACGAGTCAGCTGGGTGGTGAGGATGGCCTCCACATTACTGCGGAGGAGGAGTCAGCTGGGTGGTGAGGATGGCCTCCACATTACTGCGGAGGAGGAGTCAGCTGGGTGGTGAGGATGGCCTCCACATTACTGCGGAGGAGGAGTCAGCTGGGTGGTGAGGATGGCCTCCACATTACTGCGGAGGACGAGTCAGCTGGGTGGTGAGGATGGCCTCCACAGTAGCCAACGGACACGGATCCTCATTCAAAATATTTTGGGCGAGTCCTCGGTCCGAAGTGCCTTTTTGTCACTTTGTTACTGGAGTGCGATGCTTACTCTATTGGAAACCATTTGTCCTTTATGCTCTCTCAGGATTGAAATGTAGTACCTGATAAACTATGGTCTTGTAGGCGAATGTGGCACGTGGGCATGAAGCAATACTTGGGTTCAGATATTAATGGCCATGCCCTACTAATTAACCTCTATCCCCGCCAAAGTGACTGTTGAGTCTTCCAATCGATTTTCTTAATTTTGATTGGCGCATCGAGGCTCAACAGGGTAAATGTAAACCAAAAACGGTCGAAATCAATAATTATCATTATCGTTCGTGATAAATTCGCTAACACGCCAAGGTTGGGGAAATTCCACCAAACCAGACGAGGGGGTGTCCGGGGTCACAAATAGTCACCAAACCAGACGAGGGGGTGTGCGGGGTCACAAATGGTCACCAAACCAGACGAGGGGGTGTCCGGGGTCACAAATGGTCACCAAACCAGACGAGGGGGTGTCCGGGGTCACAAATAGTCACCAAACCAGACGAGGGGGTGTCCGGGGTCACAAATTCCACCAAACCAGACGAGGGGGTGTCCGGGGTCACAAATAGTCACCAAACCAGACGAGGGGGTGTGCGGGGTCACAAATGGTCACCAAACCAGACGAGGGGGTGTCCGGGGTCACAAATGGTCACCAAACCAGACGAGGGGGTGTCCGGGGTCACAAATAGTCACCAAACCAGACGAGGGGGTGTCCGGGGTCACAAATAGTCACCAAACCAGACGAGGGGGTGTGCGGGGTCACAAATGGTCACCAAACCAGACGAGGGGGTGTCCGGGGTCACAAATGGTCACCAAACCAGACGAGGGGGTGTCCGGGGTCACAAATGGTCACCAAACCAGACGAGGGGGTGTCCGGGGTCACAAATGGTCACGAAACCAGACGAGGGGGTGTCCGGGGTCACAAATTCCACCAAACCAGACGAGGGGGTGTCCGCGGGTCACAAATAGTCACCAAACCAGACGAGGGGGTGTCCTCGGTCACAAATTCCACCAAACCAGATGAGGGGGTGTCCGGGGTCACAAATAGTCACCAAACCAGACGAGGGGGTGTCCGCGGTCACAAATTCCACCAAACCAGACGAGGGGGTGTCCGGGGTCACAAATAGTCACCAAACCAGACGAGGGGGTGTCTGGGGTCACAAATTCCACCAAACCAGACGAGGGGGTGTCAGGGGTCACAAATAGTCACCAAACCAGACGAGGGGGTGTCCGGGGTCACAAATGGTCACCAAACCAGACGAGGGGGTGTCCGGGGTCACAAATAGTCACCAAACCAGACGAGGGGGTGTCCGCGGTCACAAATTCCACCAAACCAGACGAGGGGGTGTCCGGGGCCACAAATGGTCAGATTTGATATGGAGAATGACAACTAAGCATTATCAAGATACCCTCAGAATCCTCCCCCGACCCAAGCGGTATCTTCAACAATGCATACAACATACACGATAGGTGACATTCCTGACAAAGTCATAGATGAAGTCGATTTTTTAAAGAAAATACCCTAAGACTAAAAGAAATCCAGGAGCCCGCTTTTCCAACCCTGACCACGGGCGGCCCTGACGGCAGATGGCCTCTGGGACCACGCGACCACGCGATCACGGACCACGCGAACCGCCTGACGGGTGCGCCCACTCTCACACCAGAGAGCACAGGAGAAGGTCGACCGGAAGCAGAGGCATCCCAAAGGACGAGCACTTCTCAGGCGCCCTCCCCGAAAACATAATCCTGGCGCGCCACTGGCTGCTCACAGCTAGGAACGTCACCGGGTTGTGGATGGGAGAGCTTTATACCTTCGGCGGAGCATTGACAGCCCCTCCCGGGCGCTAGGCAAAAGGTGTAAGACGTCGTATTCTCTATTGAACGCAGCTTTTGGCCTTTCCAATTGGGTTTCAGCCGCCCCCTACCATTTCGGCCCACCGCCACCCCTTCCCCACGGTAAAAATCCTGGTGACACCCCTAGTCATAGCGCGACTGTCACAGAGGTCAAATGAGGACATGAAAGTACTTAATTGGCTTCCACTCTCAATTTTTCCTTAAATTGCACCGTACAATCCCTTCCAGTCCATTTGGACATTGCATGTAAATACACGTTTTAGGAAAGGTTGGGACATTTTCTTATGTACCACGTTTTGTGCTGTGCTATGACGCAATTTGTTTCATGACAGGTCCCAAACCTGACCCGAAGGGCCCAGTGGGATGCTCTCTGGTCACAAGCGCCTTCGTATCGGGGCTCCCGCTGTGACCTGAAGAACACCAGCATGGGCGCCGGGGCTCAGAATGGCCTCATGATCACCACACATAAGATCTTCCCGGTAACAGCCTCTGGGCCTCACCATGAAATCTGGGCCAAGGTGGGGCTACAGGACCGAGACAAACTAGCCGAAGCTGGATGACTAACTTAACCTGATTGTTGACTTTCGGTCCCGGGGTAAATGGACGAGTGGAAGGAATCCAATGGATTTCTGGCACCCCATGTTTTCGGGACCCCGAAGGAGTCCGCTAGGAGATATGCCGGTGGAATGCGCCCGAAGAAAGGATAGCCGCTCAACTGTCAGTGTTAGCAGTTGTGGCTAAGTCAACCGGAGCCCGGGTTCTCAGCTGGATGTAATCGGCCTTCTCAAAAGGTCATGATATTCAATGGGAGGCCAGATTGCCTAGGGGATGCTAAGGACCCTCAGTTGTGCGCATGGAGCCCTAGTTTGGGGGTAAGAGAACTCAGTGTCGAGGTGTCTCAGCTGGTTGATCCTCAGACGAATATTCCTCTCTTCAGTTCGCATTACGGGAGAGGCCCTCCAGTGCTCTGGTTAATAATATGCAGCATCCATAATATAACCTGTCTTGGAAAATTGCATTGCGACAAGCTCGTGGCCTGACTTTCACCTGCGCCCGACTCCGTGACGTTAAACAACTGGCCCTCCAGTTGTTGACATGATGCGAGGCCATACAATTTCCGAAAGCTCACCGTGGACGATTTTGGTTCTCAGGTATGGGATCTGTTTGGGTCATCTGGCGCCAATCCAGGATATATATATATATATATATATATATATATATATATATATATATATATATATATATATATATATATATATATATATATATATATATATATATATATATATATATATATATATATATATATATATATATATATATATATATATAGTATATATATATATATATATATATATATATATATATATATATATATATATATACTAGCTCGAAGTATTTGTATTTTCATCGGAATATGAAGTATGGAGTGTTATTTTGGCCCCTGCGCTGTTCGACTTGTGGAATGGGCCACCTTCCACAACTCGGAGACATTTCTGTCATTTCTGTTTAACCCTTGACCTCACAACGAGTTAGAACACTTGTGCAACACAACACTCAAGATCAGATGGCTAACATTCACATCCCGTCACGTGCCTCGAACGTCAAAAGACTTGTATTTCAGTAATATACCGTTCTCAACAAATATTAAAACAGACCACGATAAACTATCGCAAAAATCACCATGTATGCCTAAGTTCGAACGGATACATAGAGTATTAGGGGCAAAACACTATTTTTTATTTCTTGCTTCGGAAAATAAAATATCGAACTTCATTTCTGTACTTTTTCAAATCGCATTGTGGCTGTCCCGAAAGTTGAAGTAGGTCACGTGACCTTAAGCCAACCAGCAACATCGAAAGGTATGTATCATAAAGTGACATCGAGGGGCTTGCTTGGTGATTTTAAGCTCTCAAGTACCTATCGTATATTAGGATGATTTCACTATAATTGACTGGATTTTTCTGTCACGGTGGTGCAATGTACAATCAGGTCAATGAATGATTGCTCGATTAACCTGACGGAAACCGTCATTGCGATAGTTTGTTATTATTAATTAAATACACCAGTTTTTATCCAATCCAGTAATAAATCCAACGCAATAATTGAATAAATCAATGAAAACAAATCTAAATAATCACGAGCCTCCCCTTTGCTTCAGGTACGAGAGGCTCATGGCCGAGCTAAAGGAGGCATTTGACAGCACCACCGACTACAAGAGACGGTGTGCCATCCTAACGCTCTCACCGTTCACCCGAGAGAGGACCGCCGAGTTTTTCGGAACCACACTTCACATGGTGAAGAAGAGCCGAGAGTTAAAGGAGAAGTACGGAATCCTGCCGGACGTGTCGACCATGAATCGTGGCAGACAGGGACTCTCAGACGAGGTAAAGAGCACGGTGCAGTCGTTCTACGAGAGCGATGAGGTAAGCCGGATGTGTCCCGGGAAGAAAGACTGCATCACGACTCGGGATTCGAATGGTGGAAAGATGAAGGTACAGAAGAGGCTCATCCTTGGAAACCTCCGGGAAATCTACCACCTGTACCGATCCGACGAGAAAAACCCTTGACATCGGGGTTTCGTCCTTCGCTGCACTCCGTCCAAAACACTGTGTGCTGGCGGGCGCGAGTGGTACGCACACAGTATGTGTGTGTACGTACCATCAAAACCCTGCACTTCTCCTGGGTGCTATGAACATATCTGGTGTCTCCTGCGATGACCTCATCGACACTGCTGTGTGTGATTCTGAAAATCGTGACTGCATGATGGGTGAGTGTGATGAGTGTCCCGGCGAGGGAGGTGTGATGAACATGTTGAACATACTAGTCGAAGAGCGAGACAATGACGACGTTGACAGTGAGGAGGAGGTCCACTACAAGCGGTGGGACAGCACTGACCGCTGCACGCTCCAAGAAATCGTCGCAAGCCAGGGCGAGTGCATCGAGAGACTGAGCTCCGCCATAGTGAAGCTGACAAGTCATCACTTCGAGGCGAAGGCTCAGTCAACGCACTTCAAGCATCTGAAGGAGACCGTTAAAGATGGCGAAGTTATTGTCCAAGGAGACTTTGCCGAGAACTTCTCCTTCGTGGTGCAGGATGCCGCCCAAGGTTTTCACTGGGACACAGCGCAGAGCACCGTGCACCCGTTCGTGGTGTACTGGCGCCAAGACGGAGAGCAGCGACACCAGAGCTTCTGCGTGATATCTGACGCCACAAAGCATACAACTAGCACTGTGCACGCCTTCCTGCGCCAACTGGTACCAGCAATAAAGGAAGAGGTTCCCGGGCTCATGAAAATTCATTACTTCACGGACGGATGCGCTGCGCAATACAAAAACAAGTACAGCTTCGCGAATGTGTGCTACCATGACATCGACTTCCCCGGTGTGACATGTGAGTGGCACTTTTTCGCCACGTCCCACGGGAAGGGAGCGTGCGATGGTATAGGCGGTACCGTGAAACGCGCCACGTACCTCGAGAGCCTGCGGCGCCCGGTAAAAGATCAAATCCTCACACCAGAGGATATGTACCGATTTCTCGCCGGGCAGCTTGTGACAAAGATCAAGTTTTTCTATGTCACAAAAGAGGAAGTGCAGAAGGCTGAGCAGGAGCTGAATGGCCGCTTCACCAAAGCCGTGACGATCAAGGGAACAAGAAAGCACCACAGGTTCTGCCCTGTGAGTCAGAAAATAATGCGGATCCACGTCCTCTCAGAAGACAAGACTGGCAAGCATGTCAAGGTGTTGAAGTGATATGTTGGTGCGCTGGTGTCGTATTCTATCGATAGGAATATGTCAATAGGCACCTGCCATTTTACGTATAATCATGCAATCAGTACAAGAACACAAGGTCGTCAAACATGTCAAAGTGTTGAAGTGATATGTTGGTGCGCTGGTGTCGTGTTGTTCTATCGATAGGTATATGTATATGTCAATAGGCACCTGTAATTGTATCGGTGACCTGACCTCAGGTCACGTGACCTAACTTGACCCATCGGGGTCATCCCACGTATCACTGTAACCGTCTCGATGTGACGAACACAATAGCATTGAGTTCAGCTGTTTAGCTCATTTAGGGATACAGTTTTAGCCAGAAATAAATTCGTGACCGCAGATCCAATGACCTTGAACACCTAATGTCAATGTCACCTTATGACCTGATGGCAGTATAACAGGCACCAACCGACAGGTTTCGTCGTCGGGAGCCACTCTGGACCATTTCGAAACCGTATGCCAAATAGATGCGAAGTTATCGACGGACAGGGGGCCCAACCAGCGTGTTGTGTCAGCATTGCGATGCCCAAAAGTACTTTTTACAGGTCGAACCCCACGTTTTTTATTTATTTATATGAAATGGCCTGAATGGGGCTCAAATCGTCATCAGACGAAAGTTATAATTTCAGCAGCCAAAAGGTCAAGGTCACGCCGCAAAAGATAGGTCACGACGTCATGTGACCTAATACATTGAAAATCGAAAATCCGAGATAGCCAACTTGTTCCTTGATTCATCCCAATTCAACCCAAAAAAAAGTTCAATGAAATAGCTCTCTTAGCCTCGGAGTTATGGGTCGTCGAAGTTAGGCCTCCTCACTGACCTTGGGAAATTTGCCAAGACTGTATCTTGGGAAATATTTTTTGGGGAATTTTTTTATCATCATAAATGAATTGTTCGCCCTTGAAACCCCCGGTACACAACTTTTCAAGAAAATAAAAAATGGTCGGACGGCACCCACCGGTTGAGTTACCATGGAACGCCTCCACGCGCACAACGGACCAGCTAACCCTGAAAACCACCAGCAATTCGAAATATCGCATTCCTCGTTCGCAGCTTCAATTTTGGTATTTCCACACAAATCCTGTGCACCAACAAAAGCGCACACTATTATGTCACTATACACTGTCGTGTGTACAACGACATGCGCTACCCACTGGTGCATGCCTGCTTCATGAGCAATATACACCAGAATAAGACGTCATTAGGGGAATTGCAAAAGTGAGGGAAAGTGTCAAAACATCAGAGCAGCAGCAGAGCATCCGTGCAATCAGTCATAGGCGCGTTGCTTGAGCACAATAATTTGTTTTCGAGCATGGATGCAGATCTGAAGCGATCCCGGATGTGAACATTCGCCAAGTTGCATTACTAAAAGCAGAGATAAAGAACGCCCCCCGCCCAACCTCGGGACGTAACCCGGGTTCCAAGAACGCCAATCAGCTGCGATAGCACCGAGATACGGCTGCGGACGCTGGCGCCGGCCGCGGTGCGAAGTGTGTCGATAGCTGCCGGCGGACCGCAGTGCCGCCTCAAACTCTTTCGTTGAACAAAGACTGCGGTGCTTCCGCAGCGGACGCAGAATATTCCGTTCTGCGTGACATCGTGTATAATATTTTTACGTGTGTTCACAGCATATCAATCTTTCTGTTTACAATCGCGGTAGATTGTCGACAATAACTGTGCGCCAAGACAAATTACACCATTCAACAACAACAAAAAACAACAATTGCACAGAAAAATAGACTTCTCTGTATATTGGGTGAACAATTTCCATTCTCCCATCCATAATTCCTCTGTTGATACTGTGACACCAGACCCCACTTTGGGATACTGAATTATATAATGAGTCCACCATATATGCAGCCAGTCCAGCCAGATGGAATTGCATGGCAGATTCGATGAGATCATGGGCGCTGTATGATCGACGCAGTCGATGCGCCCCTTAGTCCTATTAATCACCAAGCATTCGACGAGAGCTCGTCGTTGTAGGGCGGGCGGCCACTGTACTGGTGCGGCGGTTGTTTGGCACCTGTCTTAGAGCTCCACGCTGGGATGTTGACTTACGTACAGTGCAACACATGGGTACTCCCCTTTCTACAGTGTTTATTTCGTCCTACCCAGGTGTGTTAGACACCTTTGTATTCACATATAGCTCACAACAATGAAGGCATTCATTCGATTCACATGTACGCAAAATGTAATCAAGACATGTGTTTGCTTCTTACGCAATCTGGCGAAGTTCACATTCTGAACTATCGCGCCATATATGTCTGATGTCAACCAAGTAGGGGGAAAGATTATATACGTCCGGCCTAGATTATATGTGACGTTACAAAGATTCTACGTCGTCCGGGTCGCTGCGAACACCAAAAACGCGCAGGATAGTTCGGATATGACGTCATCTGTGACATACACAGCATACAATCTTTGTCGTGCTCTGAAAACACCCTAGGAGTACTTCGAACGAAATACTGTTATGCATGTTGGTAAAAATCAAAATGAAAAGAGCAGATCTGGCACTGAGTGGAATGGTTACATAGGACGTTGAAATGCTACTGTGGAACGATGTTGAAAGTTGGCAGTCAGGGGAAAAGCCGCCGCAAACCCCTTGCCGTCGGAAAGGATTAAACACATTTCATGGAGTCTATTGCGTAAGAAAGTGGTAGAAATCAAAATTAAAAGAACGAATCTGATTGTGAGTTCAAAAAAGAACTCGAAGTGCTGCAAGTACAACGTTACTGCAGGTTCAAAAGTGTGACGGTCGGGCCGGCTGGGTCCTCTCAGGTGAACTTTCTCACCATCGTCATATTCACCGGAGTAGACTCGCTCAGACATCGTCCTCGCCAGTGGCCGTACCTAAGCCGCCCAGAGAATGTGTATGTGTCTAGGCATGCCTCTTTCCATGTAATGCAATCACCAAAATGGTCGAGAACTCATACCACGTGAAATACCATGAAATGGGGTTCTGCTCAGAGTTGGTAACATGGGGAGGGCTACAGTCAGGATTGTAGGGTGGGGGGGGGGGGGGGGGAGGGGGGTATATATCGCTAACGGATCTAGGATTTCGTTAGTTGGATGAATTCTAGAGGGACTTCTCCGATGAAAAACAATGCGCGGAGGACGAGTGCAATGCACCTTCCAAGGTTCTGCTGTGTCTCTCGACCGAGATCGCGTGAGGGGAGAGGGGCTGTGGCTCATTCGTAGGGGATGCTACAGTCTTCTTGCCTCCACCGGAAGCGACGCCCCTGATTCATTTATTGTTTAGAAGTATTTTTCATTTGATGGTCTCGAGGAAGCTAAATAAATGAACAGAAGAATGGTTAGCATTGTAAGAGAGTTAGTTTTTGGGCGTCTTGATCCCATAAATTCAGCCCCCTACCCCTCCGTTCCTGGCGCGACAAGTCTCAGGCACCTAGACTGGCGTCCGCCTGTCTGATGCCGACGCAAGCAGCCACCGCTCCAACGGGGCCGTTCAATGGACCTTGCACCTCCCCCCGCCCTCTCCGGCGCCGGGCGTCAGAGATGTGACCTCAATACTGTGCAGCCGGTACCAAACCCAGTTCACATAAAGTTATACGTTTGGCTGTCCCGTAACCGTAATTGGTATAATCCCGTAAGCCTTCCGATTGTAAAAGTATACCGTAATAGTAACTGTAAAATAGGGTACCGTAAATATCACATAGTACCCTTCACTAAAGGCAAGCCCACTTCCGTAGAAGCTTCTAGAACATGGATGTGGCGTAAATGGGCGTCTACCGTGCTCGGCCAATCAGAAGCCGGGGGTATTCAGACATGGCCAGCGGCTGTGCGGCCGCGACAGTCAGGCTTGGATTCTCAAAGCGGGCGCATCTGTGCTTGTGCGCTCCGTGCGCGCGTGCTTCCCAACTAAATTCGGCTTCTAAATTCATAGGAAAGGCAGTATCACGGCTTACATTCAGAGGAGAAAGTGCTGTACGGTGTCTGTCGGTCTCGTGTGATCGTGCGAGTGCTGCAGGCAATACAGGGCAGCTAAAAGGACTGGTGCTTTCGTGACCGGGGTTATCGAGACGACGAGGTTGCTAGACTTTCGCGTGCCAATATAGGACTTTCCTACAGCATAAGTTAACATTTGAAGAATCTTGGATCCTTACAAGCAGCCGTTGACTTGGATGAAACCAAATCCATTAAAATGCGGCAGACTTGACATGCTCATGACGGGGTTAATATTATAAAGCATGTCACAACTGTTGATGTAGACGTCAGGTACAATGCCGATTATATTACCATGGCTTGACCAATAAAGGAACATAGAAGAGACCCGATGTGAGAAAGTGGGGCAAGACAGAAGATTGACACCCTTAAATTCAACCAATCTCACTACGACGTCTACCTCAAACTGTACTTTCAATCGGCCACAAGGACCTCTCTCAACTGGTATGTATGGTGAATGGTAAGAGCTTCTGCTTTTTGTTACCTACCTTGAAGGAAGTGAAATATGAACTGACTTGTCTTGCAATGTTTGGGACTTGGCATTGTACATACCAATGCCAAGTCCCTAACGTAAATAAATTTGTCAAAATAAATACCATCAATAGCTTGTTCCCCTGAATCGGAATGACGAACACATGCTCTTTCGTGAACGATCAGCAAGTGCCTGCATTTGGCAATATGGCTGCCGTTTCTGAACGGCAAATTTCATAACATGTTCCCGATGAGGCAAGACGGAACAGGAACTCAAGATACAAAAGTGGTCAAGCGGTGCTCCAGCTAAATGAGAGGTGGAGTCAGGAATATCAGTTCGTATATGCTAAGGGAGACCACTGGTTATTTTTGGTATTAAGTTATTTGCCCTGCCCATCCCCAACCAACTTCATAAATTGACACCCATGGGTGAAGTGCACGGCTGCGTGATGATATTTGCCAGTGTATTTTTTTCTCCATTTTTAACTTGGGGGGGAATTCGACAAAAAGGGCACCCGTAATCTCGCAAAAGGGCACTTTGGTTGCATGAAATGGGCACTTTTGCAGACGATTGAATAGATGTCCACACTTAATTTTGCTATCACAATTAATGTTGTGCCCATTTTCAACTCACGCATCTTGGTCTTTCTCAGACCATCAGCGTTAACGTCTACGTTACTATCTACCTTCAAGCTATACCTTCAATCAAGTTCATGAAGATGCTGACATGAAAAGTCCATTTTCGTAGATTACAAGCCATTAGTTGAATTACCAGCCGTATGCTTTTAATTATATAACGAGTTCGAAATTGCTCTAGATGTATTTCGCCTCCGAAGCTTCTTCAGTAGATACCTAACAAGTCAAGAGAAACTAAAGGTCACAAATGGCACAGCCATCCCGAAAATATCGTTTAACATGTGACTTCGTCCTAAATTCACAGCACAGAAACTAAGCAAAAACGGAGGAGATACTTGAGTAACCCAGACAAGAGAAAAGGTGCAGGGAAAAGAGGGAGAAAAAGAGGCAAGCGGGGAGACACGTGGGAAAAGAACGAGAAAGCAAGAATACAAGAAAGATGCAGAGATAGAAATAGCGATGGCGGCAGAGACAGAGAGAG
>JAOTOM010002196.1:0-94150 GCA_034440615.1 Ashinkailepas kermadecensis
ATCGGAAGGTGCTCGACGAGTAGGGTCCGAAACCAACCCAAAAATTGTATGCCGACGGAATTATTGGAATTTTTTTCAGCACAATACTCATGAATTTGGTCAACATGATGTGGCCACTTATTTTCTCCGGAAATGCATACTTTTCAGTTGGCTGCAAAATAACACCAAAAGTGGGCTTGGAGATGGGTAATATAGCAGAAAAATAATGCAAAAAAGTGTAGCATAGCCTAACCTAACATAACCTATGAAAAAAATTGAAAAAGTGCACGAAACTCGAGCAATTGTCGCATTGGGATGCAACTTGAAGTTTACCCCACTATGGAATGCCAATTATGGAACTAGGCATATACAGCTTCTGTTTTGCTGGGGGGAGCCATGGTGTTTGTTCAGTTAAGCCACACATAATTTATGTTATTGTGTTTTCCATTATTTTACTCATTTTACCCATAAACACAGTACAAACGTTTGCTGTTTGCATGCACCACATTGTGCTGGATTTGAAATATAAATGTTAGTTGCTTTATTGCCACCATGATAGACTGCCTCCTTTTCAAGCTTCATATTTTCATAAAAATTGGCAACATTTCAGTATCACAAGCCCTTGCCTTGGTATCCACGACATGAGTTGGTTGAAAAACTTGGCATGAAACAATCCAACATATAGTTCCCTGTGCATTTCAGGCTTGGCCGCTATGAGACACCACACATGTGATGTCATTGCTACAAAGTTTTTAAATCAATGACAACTGATCAGTAAAATTATTAAATTATGCTGTAAATGCTTCTTCTGTGAGAAAAGTATTTCAGTTTTGTCTACAAAGTATTATTACCATATTCTTGCAACCAGAAACCCATTGTGTGTAACTTGTCCATTAGAAGCAATAACCAAATATATTCACTCAGTTTTGATGTGAATAGAAACTATTTGATTTGAACAAAATAGTTTCTAACACTTACTCTCCTAAAATAAGTAGTTAGTTAGTTATTAGGGTTTTGGGTGCATCAACTGCATTGGTTATACAGCCCTAAAATAAGTAGAAATAAACCTATGAACAACAACAAATAACAACATGCTTTCTAATTTACTTGGAGATTGCACTCAGTTCTACTGCATCTGGCAGCCAATGTATGACTGCCAGATGACAAATTGGTGCTATGGTTAAATTAGTGAAGGATATGGTTATGAGCCAATTTCCTGAGCAACAGTACATAAAACAATCACAAAAGTATACTTCATTGACAACAAACAAGTCTATACATCCATAACAGATACTCCTGACATGCTCACACCTCGCACATATAAATATTCACAGCACAACTCACGAGCAGGATGCTTGTGCACCAACTGATTCATTTCTTACTGCATATCAGGGTATTGGTTATGGAAGCAAAAATGCTTAGTTCAAATTATACTAAAAACAGACAATTTACCATCATTTTCTTATCACCACCAGGCAACAATTGGTGTGAATGAAAGCCACAAAAAATTGATTGAAACGAATTCTCATTAATATTAAATACTGTATACATTTTTAGTCCATATCTGAAAATGTTTTAGTTGAAGCCAAGAATGACTTGGAAGGATCTAAAGTGGGAGAGCAAATTGTCAATGTCAAACTGTGTACTGTTACATGTGGGCAAGGTGCGTGGAATGAAGCTGGAAACTAAACATTTTGACATAAAGGAATTTTGAATTTACTAAATGGAGTGTTTAATTTATTCTTCACCACCTCTGATAAACACCAGATGATGGATGATGGTAATTATGAATAAATTATGGGACAGTGAACAGCAGTGCTGATTATTCTGGTTGGTTGGTTGGTTATTGGTTTTACGACACGTCGACTGTTGAGTCATATAGCGTCGCCAATCTCCCACGCCGATTGGTCGCGGGCGAAGAGTAGCGACAGGTGAGACTCGAACCCACAACCTTTTGATTGTGAGACGAGCATCTTACCCCTAGACCACTCGTCCCCTGATTATTCTGGGTTAAGGGCATGCACACTACAAGGTCGTTTGGTGCCCATTGGGCCCATTTGACACACACAGCAGTGCAAGTTGGATGATGCAGTATTGGTTCAGTATATGTTTGCTGTCTCCAACTGTAAAGCAAATAGTTAGTTAGTTATTTTGGCTTTAGGGCACTTTGACCAGAGTTGATCATTGGTGCCTGAAAAGCAAGTATCAGTGCAGGAAGGAAGTGATGGGATCTTCAAAATCATGTTCATAAACATGATATTCATGAAAACATCCACAAATTAAAAAATCCCTGTAAAACACAAATTTACTCAATTTCTTGGAACATGTCATGCATACACAATCTGCGCTTGTGGATGCATGCTTAGGTGCATTGTTGTTCAATTCTGTTTCTGTTAATATGCCTTCTTAATATACATACTTGGACAGGTAATATATTTAAGTAGCAGTGCTTAAGTTTGTTTTTCACTTGGGGCGAGTTGTCAAAAATATTTCCAATCCAATTCAATCGACTGAGAGGTAAGAACAAGGTGCAAAAACAAGTTGTCACATCTTCTGAAGCGTGTTAACTAACATCGTGTTCTGAAGGAAAACTCCACAAGTCCTGAAGCACCTTGAAACATAAAAATACCATACATAATTCCTTTACATGAAGTTGTGTTGCAGACACCTGTTAAGATGATGATGATTATTGGGGTTTTAGGGTGTGTCAACCTATGCAGGTTATATTGCACCCATAACAAACTTGCTTACATGTGTCAGATTGCCACATTCAAATAAAAGATGTCTGGAGAGTAAGATATCACCCAGGTGCATATATCACTTGAAATAGTATCTCTGCAAGGAAGGCCAAAACTGGTTATATATAAATTGGGAATCATTTCCAAGTAAGTCCACTAATCCCAGAGTACGCTCTTCATATCCGAAGTGCGGCCTGTGCTCTACATATGCTGGGCATGCCACCAGCACATGGTGCACAGTCAGCACTGCATTACACTTAAAACATTCCGGTCTGTCGTCCCTGCACAGTAAATATGTGTTGCTAGCATGTGACCAATTATGAGGCGACAAATGGCCACTTCATCCCTTCTAGTTTGACTGAATGATGAGGGCCACAGTGCCAAGTGTGGTTTGATTTGCTTTAATTTGCTTTGTTCTATTTGGTCCCAGCTTTCCTGCCACTGCCTGAAAAGCAATGATGATATAGTTGGGTAGTGGTCAATAGCAGGAAATGGAAGCGCACAGCGACATGGGGAGTGTGCTGCATGCCCTGCAGCCTGATCTGCCAGCTCATTTCCACAGATTCATACATGTGCTGGAATCTAGCAAAGTGAGACCTGCTTTCCCATACGATGGAGTGAAGTGAGTTGCAATAAAATGTCTTGTACAATGACAAACACCTTTTAAGACAAATTTACCGAAAAAGGTTCCGTATCACCATCCCTAATGAAGAACATGAGCTTGATACTCATACATAAGATACTGTTCAAAGGGAGACACTGCCAAATTAAAATATGGCAATCCTGAAGCGGAAGCACCCCTACATTCGTCCACCATACCACAGGGGGAAGCTGAACTGGCAACTTTACTTTGTTGACTACGCTTGGATTGTCATGTTTTTCCATACACAAAAGCACTATAATTTGTTGATAATTCACAGGCTGATGAATTTGGTAGCCTTTTTGGAGCAATACAGCCTGCCATCTGTCGGCACGCAAGTAAGCTCAGGTGCCGTTGGGCGTCTACGGTGTCATCTAGCGGTAGAATTCAGAACTATTTTTGGTACTTATGAATCTTGGTACTTATGACCTTTGGTACTTGTGAATCCGCCCTGCCCGCGGATATTTTAGAAGTTATCTGGCAGCTTTGGAACTTATGAATCTTGGTACTTATGACCTTTGGTACTTGTGATATGGACCCCCGGCGACGGCTTTGAAATTGAGGTGGGGTTTCCTCTTCGCATAAGAAATAGTATTTTGTCGACTTCCTGATCTAACTATAGTGAGTGTGGCGGGAATGTGAAGATTGCCAGTGTGTTTATGTATCAATGTACATATCGCCACGTGCTTAGGACATGTATTTGTATGGTTATTATGTGACATGAATTAACAACCGCCATATTTGTCGCATTGCCTGAAGTATCCGTCTAATCATGAAATTGTGATTTGGAGGCAAAGCGAACCACAGGTTCGCAGGCACAGGCGAACACAGGCGAAACACAGGCACAGCGAACACTTTGCCCGAGCAATTTTTTTCCACGTGTTCAGGCATGGCTGGAGATCCCGGTGGGCAGGGGAGGGAGGGTTCATACTCCCCGGTTTGGTTCCCTACTAATGTTAATTTGCTGTTTTCCCTATTCAATCTGAAACGTTTCGTACACGGACGTCCCTTGTTTGTGAGATATATCCAACCTTGTTTTCAGGTCATGCTGTAGGCCCTGCCACAAGTCACCATGCCGAGGAGGCATGAACGCAGCCCAAACCAAGGGTCGGGGGATCTGGAAAGAATGAATGCAGCTATACACGCAGTTGCAAATAAAGAGATGGGCTACTTCAAGGCTTCCAAGGAATTCTGCGTCCCAAAATCAACCCTCATAAGGTGGCTTAAGAAGCAATCATCTGATGGGATCGTACCCGTGCAGAAAAAAACTTGGCCGATACAGGCCTGTCGGCAATGCTGAACAAGGAACTAGCTGAAAGCTCATTATATCCATGAATCAGCGGTTCTTCGGATTGACGACTATATATGTGCGT
Organism: Ashinkailepas kermadecensis; assembly: GCA_034440615.1. Lineage (NCBI taxonomy): Eukaryota > Metazoa > Arthropoda > Thecostraca > Neolepadidae > Ashinkailepas > Ashinkailepas kermadecensis. Next base: position 4,731 of record JAOTOM010002196.1, read on the forward strand.
TATTTAGCTTTTCATATGGCTGAAAGAAACAAAATAAAGTATAACTTTAGCAAAGAAACAGGATTGGCGGGAAAGGACTGGCTAGCCGGCTTTCAACATCGGCATCCTGATCTGGCCCTGCGGGTTCACGAGACGACTTCAGCGGCCCGTGCCAGAACATTCAATCGGATGAACGTATAGCAGTTCTTTGACCTTCTGGAAGGTATCCGGGACAGTGGAAATTTCTCGGCACACCGCATTTTTAACTGTGATAAGACCGGGTTGTCCACGGTCCTAGGAAAAGTCATCAAAGGTGCTCGACGAGAAAGGGCAGAGTCAGGTAGGAAGGCTGACTTCAGCTGAGCGGGGTGTGCTGTCGACAGCGGTGATATGCATGTCTGCTGGCGGGCAGCACATCCACACATCCAGCCCTGCCTCATCTTGTCACGAGCTCGAATGAGTCTAGGGGTAAGATGCTCGTCTACACGAAGGTTGTGGGCTCGGTCACGTCGCTACTCTTCGCCCGCCATCGGCGTGGAGATTGGCGACGCATGACTCAACGGTCGACGGTCGTAACCAACAACCAGCTCGAATGAATCCCACCACGCCGCAGGAGACAGGGTACGCGTGCTACGCTTGTGGCTGGATGCAGCTGGAAACCTTTCGCAAGTGATCCGCCAATGTTTGATGTACGCCAAGCCGACTGAGCACGATCCTGCACTGTTGGTCCTGGACCTATCGCATTCAAAGAACTTGGACGTGATCGACCTGGCCAGAGCCAATCATGTGACACTACTACTGGTGCTGCCACCGCACACTTCTCACCGACTGCAGCCTCTGGATGTCAGGTGTTCATGTTCCCTCTGAACACGTTCCACAACCAGGCCATTCAGAAGTGGCTCCGTACCAACCCGGGTCGAGTAGTGACAATCCACCAAGTCGGCCAGCTGTTCGGAGAAGCGTACCTCTGTGCCGCAGTTGCCAAGACTGCGATCAGTGCCTTCCGGCGGACAGGCATCTGCCCTGATCGGTACGTGTTTTGCGATGAAGACTATGGACCAACCGAAGCCACGAATCAGCCGGAGCAGCGCGCAGACACAGCCGGGATCATGGATCAGATGGAGCAGCGACTGTGAAGCGATTGTGAAGTCAACATTTGACCTGGTGACCTCGTTGACCTCGGGTTTTAATGGGCCCCAGATGGATGCACAGGGCCCCTAAGAGCTGAAGAGGACTAGTGAGTGTCCATTTCAGAACTGAATTTCCCCAGAGATAAGGGCTAGTCAGGGCCATTGGGAACTGTGATGTGCTTTTAAATGCACATCACAGAGCCCTGTGGAATCCCTGTGGGATGAAGAGGATCCCTGAGAGTCAGAAAGAAATGGAATAGGATCTTCTGAGGTTGAAAGCGGCTCTTAATGGATGAACAAGGTCCACTGAGAGATTCAAAATTATCTGTCGGCTGGCGATTGCCGTGAGGAATATTGAGGTCCAGCCTCAGAGCTAGAATATTCTTGAAACCACAAGAGCTGTCGATAACTGAAAAGGGCCTCTTGCAACTCGAGGGGGCCATTGAGCGCTAACTGAATCCACCGAAAGCTAAGGAGAGTCTCTAAGGCTAACGATGGTTGTGGGGAGTATTGAGGACTTGCTCAGCTTAACCAACGAGCTACCGACGCCCCCCCATGCCCAGCGCAGACTCCTCGTGCCTGCCGAACTCAGACTGCCGTCACCTCTTCCTCAGCCGACAGCCGGCTGGCCACGAAGACAACCCATTCCACCAATCATGCGTCAACACGACACATTTTGCACCAATCAAAGGTCGCCGCCGCCGCCGCCTGACACGAGGTCACCGACCCGACTGGCCCGGCCGGCGGTAATGGTCGCCGCCGCACGATCCAACTCATACATGCGTGTAAGCCGGCTGCACTTCGAGCATTCACACACATTTTGAATACATAAGCCACCTCCGTTGGGCTATGGGGAGGAATGTGAGGATGGGAAGGGGACAAGGATATGACGACAGCTGCGGCATTTGTGACAGCGAAGTTCAAGTAGACGACATGTGTTCACGCTCGGCGATGGCTCAGCATATTCGATTGTATGGGGTAAACGTGTATGTTGATCAGTGGTAAAATACAAACATTTATCAAATGGTTGAGGACTCCGAGCACTTTCAAACCCAGTTTGATTCAGCTTATACCCATAAGCCACATGGCTAAGGTGCAAATGGTTGGGGGTTCGGGCTCGCCACAACATGTGAAGTTCCACCCCCGATGTTGATGTGATAGCTTCGATTTCCTCTTCGTCTCGCGTACCGGGGAGAGGGACAGGATGGCACAGACGAAGCTTAAACGAAGCTTATTATTACTCCTTCCCTCCCTTTAAACGAAGCGTATTATTACTGTCACTAGATGGCAGTAGTCAGCAATTCAGCAAGGTCTCAAATCTTGGCATACTGACCCCGTGATATATTATTACTGGCAAATAACCAATCGGCCAACGGCCTTCAGACGCAGGCACCTCAATCAGGCACGAATCCGGACCTCAGAGACGGTCACGTCCAAATCTGTCGATCGGGGCTTCGTCTGCAGACTGAATAGGGTTTGTTTACCATAAGTTAGGACTGGGCAGAGCCGTACCCAGTAATTGTACAAGGAGTAGGTGGATATTGCGAAAAGCCCGGGACTATCCCCACAGAGTCTAAAGTCACCGGATGAATTTTTTTTTCGGATTGATAAAAAAAACAATTCAAAAGATGTCTTCGATTTTTTTGTAAAGCAAAATTATCCAACTTAAAAATAACCTAACCTAGCCGTTCAGCCTAATCTGCCCCTTATGCGGACCTTTTGGTCGCAGTGGCGGATCCGGCGGAGCCAATTTCAAAATTTTTGTTGGGGAGCACTTGAAGCCATCAATTGAAAAATAGTTGCTTTTTGTGAGTGGTAAATTCGGCAGTCGTTTTCTCTATCTCAATCGGTGTGAGCTCACAGCACAGAGGCAGTGAGCTGACAAAGGCGTGTCGAGCATTGTTCAGGGAATGCCCTTTTTGCGCTATCGTTGGATAATCATTTATACCTCTTTGCAGCAAGATACGTTCCCAGCGGCACGAACTGGTGACTCGATTAGCACATTAACTGAAGGGGGGGAGAATTGTCCCTCATCGGTGATGTTTTATATCCACAATTAATAATGGTTAAGTTATTATAATAGTTCGTGTTGCGCAGATTTTCCAAACAGGGCGCATATGTTATCAGGTAAGACGCCCAACTGGTCCACACGGGCGGTTACGTTTTCGAGAGAGGCCCAACTGCCTTGCTGGGCCAGTTATTGCACTGTGTTGCGAAGAGTGTGCCTACATAAGCAGCAGGGACAATCGCTTGGCCCAGGAGGACGCTTACATATCGAGTTATGGCACCCAGAAGAGTGTCTGTACTAGCACTGTTAATCGAGGCACTAGAGTGCCTCAGGGGAGTACCTAAGTTTTCACCATCGGTGCTAACTATTCGAACCGGTGCCATATTTTCAATACAGGCATCACCCGGTCAGAAATAGCGCCTGACTGCCAAGAGAACACTGACTTTCCCAGGAAAGTGCCAACATTCTCAAACCACCCAAGTGCCCAAAAGGAAGCTTTTCTTGTAGGTAGAGGAGCATGTTGCCACCATTCAACTTCAAAATTATTACACGTACCTGAACTCCTTGCTGTGTATTGTCAGTCGCTCGGTGGACACAGTGTGCAGGGCTGGGTATGGGAACACGGTGTGCCAGAAACAACACAGATACGCAAGTGCAGTAGCGAAGGTAATCTCCGGGAATGGGAGGGCACATTGCCTGTGGTCAAATGTGGTTCATGCACACATAACGGCACAACACACGGCACGACATGGCGCGACACTGCACGATACTGTAAGCCTACACAAACAAAGCATGCTTCTCACAACACAGGCAAAACGTAAGCATGCAAGCCACACATACCGCAAAACACGCAAGTCTCGCACATTGTCGTGCACCAGACCATGCAATAAAACATACACATCGCACATTTCGCTTGCCAGAATAATTATCCCCTTCCGGTGCCAAATAGGCAAACAGGACAAACATTGGTGGTCGTTGCTCCCGGCTTGTTCGACACTGTGCAGCAGCCAGGTACTCACGATCCGGCTTATCGATGACCTCAGCAGTGCATGTTGAAATCTGCAGAATCAGTATCCTGGTCAGCTACGCCATGCAACGGCAACGTTGCATATCCAGCCAATAATGACCCGAATTTTGCGAACGGTGTTGCATAAGTGGCCCCGGAGGGCGCCTATATTTCCAAGGCACACAGCTGTCATGACAGGCGCCTGTATTTGCGATATGGGCGCCTCATCGTCACGATCCATCACGGTATCTCTTCCGCCTTTTTTAGTATTTTGCATGTTTGAACTGGGTGGATAAAGTCGATCGATTGTGTAACCAGCTGGTCCGACTGGGTGGACAATTGCCCACCCAGTTAGCATGATGCATGAGGCTCTGCTCCTCTTGGCGATGGTAGGGTCCGTGTCCAGGCCAATAGTACGCCCATTGCCGAAGCTCCGTATTTCCGCGGACATGGAGGCCGGAGGCCAGGCTGCCGTCCTGTAATGAGATAATTGCTCTTCTAGTCAAGGCTAGAGTTCATCTCGAAATCGACGCTCGTGTGCACAGTGTGATAACTCAGGGGGAAAAAACAGGCCATAAATGTATTCATCGACAATATTTACGCGATATTTGTGTCGCAATTGCATCAGCAGATGCCCGAAGCACACCAGGTCGCAGTTTTTATTAAAATGTGTGCGCAAGTTGACATAATAACAAATCCACGAACATGGACAACATTGTGTGAGGAAAAAAACATGCAAACGCGTACAAATATTGTCGAATTTTGACGACTCATAAAGGTAAGACGCATTCTAATAAATAAGGCAAGTGATACATGGAGCGATAGCTGAGAACATTCTCATGACGCTAAGCACTTCAAAAAGGCATTGAACGGTTCACAATATGCTATATTTGATGAAACAATAAGTCATTGCAATAGTCGTTCAACTTTTTAGTACCTACAAGTTCCATTTTTATACTTCAGTGCAGGGAGTGGTGTTTTCCGTTTCCCTGAAGCGTGGTGACCACGTCGTGAGTGATGATGAAGCCGAGACCGGCCGTAATGACGAAGCCGTGGAGGGAGCTCGAGAATAACCGGCTAGCATCTACGATCAGCCCAGCGGCCGTTCTCAGCGTCGGACAACCTCAAGAGTTGCTCAACAGCACAGTTATCTGCAGCCCGTGGAGGTTGCCAGGCATAGTGTTCGTGCTGAGGGCATGCAGGATGCGGCTTTCGTGTTGCGACAGGTGGGGGCATCGCCGAATCGGCCGAGCAAGATTCGCCGGCTCTTAGAAGCTCTAAAGTGAGCTTGAGTACGTGTCAGGAGAGCGGGCGCTGGCAATGTGTGTCAGCTGACTTGTCGGTGCACGGCTACCGTACGGTCCGCCGAGTGACGAATGATGCGGCGACATATGATGCGGCGACAGACATCCTGCTCGCCTATGGAATGGTGCCAAGGTAGAATGCTATCCGGCAGCCAGCAGCATGCAATTCACCGAGACTTCAGCTGAGGTGACACTGCAGGCTCTCCGGTATCATACGACGCAACGGCTAGTGGCATGACTGCCGTCTGTCATCCGCACCGACTCAGCATCACCTGCCGACCAGCCGTCGACGTCATCCAGCACCTACACTTCGGCGGTGCTTTATGTCAAATGGAGATTTGACGGTGCCACAGAGCATTCTGTATGCGGACAGATAAAAACATACAAACGCTACTGATTGCCAGCGACCCGAAGACGACTCACAACATTAAAGGCATTGAAAGAACACTGCGGGGCCGAAATGCCCGAGAGATCGTCCATTCAGCTGACATCAGTCGTCTGCTGGTATCACCATAGTCAGTTGGGGAGGGTTGGAGCAACCGCTTTCGCAATATGTACCGATCCTATCTTTGAGTCCTATCTTAGGGGTATATTTTGGCGTAATTTCAGCCATATGTGACAAGGAGGTCTTGGATATAGTCTGCATAACAATCATTCGGTCACATTTACCGTGCAGAATGCTTGCATAGCAAACGCTAACTAATAATGTTAACCCTCCCCGTCTTTCCGGCCATATCCTCACACCCCGTATCGGGGGGGGTGATGCAACCCCCTCCTCTCTAATCTCAAAGCTAAGCGTCGCACGAAAACGAAAGAGGTGTCATCGAAAGCGCTCGAGGAGTAGGGCCAGAAACCACCAACACAATTTTATCACCCCAAAAGTGACGTCACTAGGGGCCTTGGTTTTCACGACTTACATCATGTTTTTTGGCTCTGTGGAATTCATTTTGGGGGAGATTTGGAAAACGAAAATTATTTGAAATCAGAAAATGAAGGCGAAATCCACTATAACCCAAACATATTTTGCCTATCCAAAAATCAAAAGCATTATTTTTTTGAAATGTCAAAATTTTGAGTTTTCTATTTTCTTTAATTTTTATTTTTATAATGGATAGAGCGGACCGAAAAACGTTGTTCGAAGTCAATTTCCACTCATAAAAAATGCTTACTTTAGCCAGAATCTTCGATTTAGCCATAATGGGCCAATATGCAAAACTAATAAGTAATCAAAACGGAAAAAAATTACTCTGATGCGTTTTGTTTCGTCCCTAAAGATAAGCAAACGCTGAAAGTTTCATTAAAAAATCTTTATCTGTTCAAGCGTGACGACTGGTTGAACTTTTCTGGAGGTGACCTCACTTAAGCTTGACTAACTCGTTGATCCCAGATGACCTGACCTCAAAATTGGGCACAACATGCCACATTGATGTCAGAAAAGGTATGCCAAATTTCGGCGCGCTACCGCGCGCCGTTCTTTCACTATCCGCGAAAAACCTTAGGGGAGGCGCATATCAACCCCCCCCCACCCGAGACAGCGTGGGTTAACCTTTTAAGCCAAAGTACCCTTGGTACTCATGTAGGTGTGTCACAATTGGAGCCGTCTACCTCGATTGGTTTCCGAGATATTTGGCGCAAGCAAAAGGAGGGGAGCAGAATGCTCCATCCCCTCTGGTAAGCATGACCTCTGACATTCTTGGTTTGAGCAATCTTTAAGACAATGGAGCCTTTCCACATGCTCCAAATTTGACGCTCTTTCGATTAGGACAAAAATCGTCCTGATAACTAGCATACTTTGACCGCAATGATTTCTGGCCAGCTTTTCCCTTGAGTTATCACAGTGTGCTGTGGTCCGATCATTTGGCGCATTATAGATTGGTTTGGCACACTTCCCCTATGGACCGGTGTCCCCTTTGTTTTCGCTAGGCCTTCTTTGCTATTTTCGTTTGCTTAATTACGCCATTTGGCTGATCATTAAAACGACGTGTAAGAAAATCACTGGTAGCATTCCTGGTTGGAATTCCATTGTGCAAAACAAGGAAGAGCCGGAAGGAGGGAACAAGATGTGGTTATTAAGTATTTCTATTATTCAAAGTATTTATATTGGTTATCAATTATTCAAAGTATTTCAAAGTATTTGCATTACAAATTAGGAGTGCTCACTACCATTTGGCCACAAACCAGCTACTAATGCTAATTATACTAATTATATTATATTATACTAATTATGGTTTAGACCTTAACTTCTTTTCGTGATGGATCTAGGGCCGTCATACGCCTCCCTTGGATATGACTACTTACAGCATTCTTATTGTTAGTTGTATTGCTCTAACACCGGGTGCCTTGCATGCTTGTGTATTTGTTTTCCATATGTGCCGCGACTTTACTGTTTATTGTATGGTGTTAACGTAAAGTGCCTGCAGTCGTTGGGTAAGAGGAGGGAGCATTCCTAGGCACCTGATCTTGGGTGACGGACCTTTAGAAAAGAGAAAAAAGTTATGTGAGCCATTGTATCTCCTACAAGGAAAGGGTGGCACCCAGCACGCCCCTTGGACTTCATGACTTCTATGGAAAATATGACGCTCATGAAATAACTATAATAGAAACGATACTCATCAATGGGACACGGTGCCCAGAGCAGCGGCTCAGCGTCAGTGTACTCACTTCACTTCGTTCGGCAGCCGCCCAGCCAGGTCCTTTGACCCATTAGTCTCGCGACATTCCGCGCTCTCTACCTGCAGCGCCTGCAGCACCTACCTGCAGCACTGCAGCACCTACCTGCAGCACATGCAGCACCTACCTGCAGCGCCTGCAGCACCTGCAGCACCTGCAGCGCCTGCAGCACCTGCAGCACCTACCTGCAGCGCCTGCAGCATCTGCAACCTGCAGCACTGCAGCACCTCGCACCTGGCACCTACCTGAGCACCTACCTGCACGCTTGCAGCACCTGCAGCACTGTTATGCTGCTTGTCCAAGACGATTTCCGTGTATCGCGTGGGACCGTACTTCTGGGCAACTACATACACACTCGCAATCCACAGAAGCGGCGCATCGTTCCCATCTGCGGCGGTTATGGCCTTCGATGATCACCTTGACACCGTCCTGAACGCACGCCCATGGTAATTCCTCCGGGCGAAAACCTTCCCGCCATCACCCAGCATCCATGTGAGGCACGATGCAGCAACACAGGATCACAGGTTGACTGACACTTCGGACCAACACACGCTCTGGAATGCGTCTGCTGACCAATTCAGTTGCATCAGCTACGTTGGTAATGTGAATTGTGTTATAGATCTCATAAATTAGGAGAATCGAGGAAATTGACGCAAACAACGCAGTACGTGGCAAACAGGACACTTGACCTGGCCTGGACCCATCCTGCGAGTATTTTTTTTTAAAAGCAACTCGAATACAATGCAATCCATGGACGGGACTGAGAGAAGGGCAAAAACCGATCTGATATTCATTGTAGGCTTGGTTTATTGCCAATGGGAGACGTATCTGGTTGGATATGGCTGGAATCTGGAGGTTTGTACAGATTCCTCGGGGAATGTTGTTTTTCGCGAAATTTTAGCAATGTAATGTGGTCGCAAAAGTATGCAAATATCGAACTTCAGATAGAAGCATACTAAGGTTGTGGCTTGATCTTCGAAGCAAATCGTAAATGAGAAGCGCTTCCAGGGCCTGGAAAGGAGCGAGTTTGGTAGTGGATATATAAATTGGGTGATGCTTTTAACATGGACAGGAACAATACAGGTTCTTAGAAAGATAAAATCGAATATGAAATAAGCTTAACTGGATGTTCGAAAACAAAATGAAAATCAGAAGCGGCCTGAGGTCTTAGAAGCAAAAATTGATGTTCGAAAACAAACTGAGAATCAAGTGGTACAAGACATGAGGAAGGATATTCAAGACACGGCAAATATAAGACACGGGAAGCACAAAACACGGCAAGTGCGACACACGGTGTCCAACTCGGGTGTCCTGTTGGTGCGAGACGTACCTAAACACGGGCCAACCACACCCAGCTCGTCTTCGCAACGCACTGCTGTGCTGGAGCCGTTTACAGGTAGTTATGTTCTGTAGAAGAGATGACGGATTCCGCCTTCTTGCGTATGCAACCTTCTCACGCCTTCCAGTGCAAGTGCATGGCGGATGTTCTGCCTTCTAGGGTGGGCAATTTTCTGACGCCTTCCAGTGCAAGTGTTTAGACATGGCGAGTATTCTGCGGCCTGCTCACATTATTTTGTCAACAAGTGTCAGTCACAACAGACCTTATGCTCCCCGCCCACGTTAAAACAATTAACGTTAAAATATAGAATATAAATATAACATAATAAGATAGCGTTAAAAAAAACAAGTTTGGAAGGATACCACCAACCCCAACCCTCCCCTCCGGTGCGCGAGTTAATTTACCCATAACATTTTATTGATTAACCCCTTTCTCTTTATGTCTTTATGGTTAGATCCTCGCACCCGGTCTCGGTGGGCGGCTTTCATGCTCACCCCTCAGTCTCCAAACTAAGCGTTGCACGAAAACGAAAATGGCGCCATCGGAAAGCGCTCGACGATTAAGGTTCGAAATTGCCCCCGACATGTTCTCCCTTCAAGACGTGACGTCACTAGGGGGTCTAAGGATCTCGACTAATGTCATGTTTTTTGGCTCTTGGAGTTCATCTTGGGGTGGATTTTAAAAACATGGAGTCAGTAATGGAAACGAAATCAACTATGACCCTGGGGTGTTGTTTTGCATACTTTTTTAGGGACATGAGCCCACTCAATGTTCAATTTTGCCCCTCCAATAGTGAATTCCCCCCAATATGAAGTGGAAATGAGCATGCAGCAAAAAGCATAAAACTGCGGGCTGCGATCGTGGCGGGGGCGCCGATGGCCCCGCCAATGGCCCCGTCGATAGTACCGCCGATGGCCCCATCGATGGCAACGCCGCTGGCCCCGCCGCTGGCCCCGCCGATGGCCCCGCCGATGGCCCCGCCGCTGGCCCCGCCGATGGCCCCGCCGATTGTCCCGCCGATGGCCCTGGAACTAGTGACGTTTGCCCGTTCACCCTGGTGAACGGCTGTGGTCTCCGGTGAACGGCTGGGCTCTGGAACGGCTTCTGGTCTCCGGGCTGCTGACGGGATAATGGGGCTTCCAGGAGGGCTGCTCGCGATTGCGCCAACATACGCCTCAGGGTGTCAATAAGGGTCACGAAACTGGACGTCTTGGCCGTGATGATATCCGCACATGCGTGGTGATCGACACAGAAAGGCTTGCCAATAGCACAGTTCGCGCTGCTGAGCGAACTGCTGCGATCTAGAGGTTTGTCTTCTCCGGAGAAAGGAAAAAGCTGTGATAGCCTTAACGCGGCCAGCCGATGGCTTGCAGATGCACGAGTCAGGGGCAGATACAGGGGAGGGGGTAGCTGCGGGCATGTGCCTCCCGCCTATGGAAGGTGGCCGCTCCTCCGGCCGGGAAAGGCGTTCAGCTGGAAAGGCTCGAATGAACCTCCTACATTTTTTAGTCAGAAGTGCCCCTCCAGGAGAAAAAGACGCCTCTTCAGTGTGCTCGAATAGACCCCGCTCGAATTTTTCGGCCAGAGGCTCCCCTCGGAAGGAAAAGACACCCCACCAGGCAGGAGCGGGTTCAGAAATTGTCATGAGGAGAACTTGGTCTCTGGAGGGGCGCCTCCAGCTGACAAATTTGACGGGTTGGGTGCACTCGGGCCTTCCCGGAGGGACACCTTACCTTCCAGGGGGCGCATATGGCTGATACAAATAAATCGAGGGTTCACTCAAACACACTGGATGGGGGTCCTTTGCTTCAAAGGAGCGCCTTTGGCTGAATAATTTGAGGGTGATGCACTCGAGCACACTGAAGGGGCACCTTTTCCTCTGAGAGGGGCGCCTCTGGGTGGAAAATTCAATGGGGATGCACTCGAGCCTTCCCGGAGTGGAGCATTTTCCCGGCCGAAGGGGTGCCAACTTTCAGCACGTATTCGTCCATAGACGTTTCCCAAACATCGTTCACCTTACGAGTTTACACTGGCTGACCAGACAGAGTGAGCGAGCTGTCCGAGCAAACGAAGTGATACAAATCCTAAAACCCACTTTGTCTTGCTTGCTTGGATTTTGAAGATATCTTGAACTCGGCCTCTTTTCCTGTGATATGGGTATGAGATGAACTGGCGTGAAGACGCGTAGATTTAAGCGTGAAGTTGGGTAGATTTAACTGGCAACTGCACTTTATAAGGATTAAATATTATCATTATTCACCGTCAAGAAAGAAAACATCAATACGACCTTAAATATATTAAAAAGTTGCATCTAAGAGCTCCACATGTTATATTGAATGTCCGAACGCGGTCCGCTCCACTGTCTCAGTCTGTGTAATGCATGTTGGTATGGCCGGAGCCATGATTTCCTACCTGGGAGTATTTCTGTGTGTCTTGCCCACAAATATTTATACTAATAATATATGAATAGTTCGGCATCACGCATGATGTTAGTGGGCTCGTAGATTATTCGTTGGTATATGAGCAACAGCGGAAACATGGCTGGAGAACTGCACACTGATAAAATGGAACGTTTTGAAAATTGCATTGTCGGGCTCTCTATTGAGTCGGACAACTTTCTACTCCTTAAGTCACAACCTGGTCTTCTAGACGTGTGGTTTGTATTTTTATATTGATCTTAAGAATCGCATCAATTGTAGATTTATCCTATCAGCGGACTAAGTGGCCTAAACCTAGCATGCAAACATAACTCAGGACAGGGTCGACCGGAAACTACTGAAGCTATAAGCACAACTTGGCGGGTAGATTGCGGATGTAGTGTTCTCGCTTCAGTACACATTTCATGACCCAAGGCGCTTAAGGTCAAATGAGGTCGTGATCGGCTGCCTCATCGCACTGCCGCCCCACCGTACCGACCAAGTATTTGTGACCTTGAACGCCCGCCGGCCGCCGTCAGGTCGGCCGATTTGGCACCCCCGCAATTCCTATAGTTACTGACGGATTTCGATTTTGTATTGCAGAAGATGCGCTTATCGATTTTTGACAGTCACAAGATTACATTACAATATCGCCGCCCGCTTATGAGATAATGGGAAAAAACAGAAGTGGGCGGATTCCGCCCTCGCCCACTTCTTCGGTGCGGATGTGAAACAGCCACATTTTATACCGACATCAATCATGCGGCAATTTTCATCCCCCAATAATTTCCTTAAAACAACATCTATGCTATGACCCCAAAATGTTCACCGACATAAAACTCAACTTTTGTATGTTCTAATGGATAGAGCGCACCGGGAAATGTTGCTTTAAGTCAACTACCTCCATAAGAAGTGCTTACTCTAGCCATAATGCTGGATTTTAGCCCTAATAAGCAAATAAGTATGAAAAACGAAAAAAGATAACGAAGTCCTCTGATGAATTTTGGTGGATTCCTATAGGTAAGCAAATGCTCGAACCTTCTTCCGAATATCTCCACGAGTTAAAGCACCGGTAGACCGGTTGAACGTTTTGGGAGGTGACCTTACTTGAACTTGACTACCTCGGTAACCGTAAATGACTTGGCCTCGACATTTTGATACGACATATCAAATTGACGTAGGAAAAGGTTTGCTAAATTTCGGCGTCCTGCCGTGCGCAGTTTACTCACAATTCGCGGAAAACTTTAGGGGGGATGAAATGCCCCCCCCCCCCAGAGACAGGACGGTTTAACTGGTTCTTACTAGCGGATCTAGGGGTGGCCAGTAAGGTCATGCCACCTATCCAGCGGGTCCAATTTGAGAGAAATCAAACTTCACTTTTTTGCACGACTTTTAGGAAATCTAAACGTACGATGTTCGGGGAAACTGGCTTTAAATCCGTGCATTGCGCCGAAGCTATCCAGGTTTGAGAGTTTGCAATACAATAGGATGGTCACAAGCAACGGAGTGTTTTGAGAGGGCCTGGGGCGTAACGCGCTATTAAAGCAGACAACCTAACATCAGCTCTATGGCGTTGGCTAGAGCCAATCGATCTGACAAGCTTTTCGCTCCCTTCAATTGGGACGTTCTGCGACATTGCCATCAGTCATGGATAGTTTATGTCATCCACTAAGAACACAATGGTTAGAACCAATGGCGGGTCCAGGGGGGAACTGGGGCATGTCCCCTCCTCGAAAGTATGTGGCACCCTTCTGACTAGAAAATGCTGCCCCTCCAGGACGCTTGCGTGCACTCCCCCTCCCCATTAAACGAGTTTTTCACCTAATGTTGCCAGAGTAGAAAAAGCGCCGCCTCCGGATAATTGGCGTCCATGCAGGCCACTCGAGTGGGGACGAGTGGTCTAGGGGTAAGATGCTCGTCTCACAATCGAAAGGTTGTGGGTTCGAGTCTCACCTGTCGCTACTCTTCGCCCGCGACCAATCGGCGTGAGAGATTGCCGACGCTACATGACTCAACGGTCGACGTGTCGTAAAACCAATAACCAACCAGGCCACTCGAGTGCACCTCCTCTCGCTGAACGAGTTTATCAACCGACGGCGCCCCTGCAGAGAATAATGGTGCCCCTCCAGAATAAGTGTCCCCGGATAAAATTAATGGATGCACTCGGGTAAGATCCACCAACAAATATAAAGCATTGTGTCTGATACGTCATGCAGCCGAAGCTCGCGAGCGGAGCATCAATACTTAACTCTCGGGGGAGGTTGTTGCAACACTCTTCGAGGTTTATCGACTAATAGAGAGAAACGGCGCTCGGTCGTGTCGTAGCTTAGCATGGCTGATGAGGATTACTTTGCAGATCCGATGGCGAAAAAAGTTAAGATGGCAAGCTAGGTCACTGACCTTCCACGTCATGTGGGAAATATTGTCAGGTCATTAAAAATCGCGTACCTGCGGCAATTCATCTAAGATATTTCCCCTGTCTACCAGGGGTGTAGCGTTGCATGCTTTTGGGATGCCCCTCCCCCTCCAATGGTGGCTGTCTCATCCCAATAACTACAGCTTTTAGCACGGGCCCTCTGTGGTACGCCCCTCAATCCAATTGGGTCCTCCATTTTCTCATGCATCATGCCCTCCCAATAATTTTCAGAAACCTATACCTATGCTGTCTTATTTGTTATTTGTTACATTATTTGATAACACTATACCTTCTCAGGCGTTGAGTAATATGCATGCAAAGGCATAGAGCAGTGGGATAATGGACCCAGGGGCTGATTTTTGCTGGAGGGATGGGGTCGGACAAATATATAATCCTACCCAATTATTTTTAGCTCATCGAATTTGTAGTACGCACGTCCAAGGTACCGATTGAAAACAATCCTTCCTGAATTATGTATATGTAGTGTCCCCAAAATCGTGACACGTGGGCCACTTTTCATTCAATCTGACCCGCTTGTGGGAGCATGGCCGTACGCTTCCAATTAAATTCGCCTATGATTGTATCATGCTTCTCCATCTCATGAAGGTAACGACGCCCCTCCGACTACGCCACTCTAGGGTGTTGCGAGTGCGCGTCCCCTCGAATTTGTCGGCCAAATGTGGGCCGGAAAATCTGGCTACGGCTAGAGTCTCTTCATTGGGGGCGTCCCAAATAATGGAATTTGGTTCTCTGATGGTCCAGATTACCCCTCGCAGAAATTTTGCCCATCAATGGCATCTCTCTTGCCAGAGTTGGTGGCACTTTTGGCAGGTTTTGTGCAATGAGTATCGACACATTTCTTGGTGAATATATAAATACTGCCATAGAGGTTCGAAGAATAGTAAATACCACATATCGAGGCTACTGCGAAAGAGGTGACTTCGGCAAAGCAAAACATTGTCTGCAATTGCAATGCAATTGTCTGCAAAAGTCCCTATAACCTAGATATAATTATATAGCTAGCAGACGTCGATATGATAGAACTTCACAGACGAAATGTCACGCCGGCTAAAATGTTTCTGCTGCACAGAAGTATTCGGTGGGCCCTGGCATGGTCCACCTGGCCCAACACGCCCATGGACCCTGATTTCGAAGTTTCGCACTTGGGCTTCAACATGTGGCTGATTCACTGCAAAGTCTCTTGCCAGTATGAGGTATAGGAAAATGACAAGCGTTCGACAGCTCGTACTGTTCGTGGTCATCGATATTGTCATCCTTGTCATTGTCATTGTCATTGATTCCATTGACCATTGATAGGGTCCCTGCCCCTGTCAATGGTCAATGGAAATGCGCGGACAAATACAGTGCAATTAACTACATGTGAGAAAAAGGCATAAAGAAAACGTCAGCGCATGGCACAAGTCGACACAGTCGGAAACGGAAAGACTAACCTTCATCGGTCGGAGTTCAAGTCAAGTCAAGTTCAAATGGGACTCCTGCATCATGTCCGTCCCCGTCCACAACAACCCGCACAATAGAGGACGTTTCCCCTCGTCGTTCCGTTTGGGAACTTCAATGATGCGGCGATGAATGATGCGGCGAGAACTTGAGACCGCCGGTCGTCACAATAGACGCTAATGACCCGCGTCTACGCAGCGCTTTCAGAACTTTTCTTTCGCACCGTTGGAACACTTCGCGAACGCGAGTGAAACTCTGGTACGGCTTGAAGACGTCTATGGGAGTAATCTCTCGAATTTTGTCTCCAAATTGCCCATTGCACTTGCTGATTCCCAATTGATCAGTGGCGGTCATACAGACGATGATTACAAGGGATCAGGGAGTAAACACATTGCTAGTACCGAGTTAAAACCAGCCTGCACAAATTGGAAAAGCAAATCAAGACATGCGACTCTGCTTCAGAGTCAAATTTTGGTATCAATGCGTGCTATGTGGCCCAGAGTGAAACAAACTGCGTGTACGTTATGTTCCGTCAAATTCCAGCACAATTTGGGTCACATGAATCTCAACTGTTCTATGGAAACACGGGAGTCAATTTGTGAACTTAATTGGGGGATCAAGGAAATTTATATTTTTGATGACATTTTTACTCCGGACGGGGTGCCAACGGCTCAAAATGCAATTCGTTGAGCGGGGGTGGGGGGGGGGGGGGGGCACACAAGTGTTCCGGGCGGTCAGCTCCATAGGCTCAATGGTTATACATCTGTCTGATCGGGAAGGGCGCAAGTTAGTGATTGAGGGGCCAATTGTCCTCCTTCGCGCATATAAAATAGCAATCGTGTATGGCGCCTACCAAAAATGTCGCATATCGACCGGGGACAGTTCAAACTTGACCGATGAAAAGCGGAGGCTTGGTACGTCCCCGAACTCTACAGACAGTTAGTGATGGTAATAGGGAGACATTGTTACGTGCGGGGCCGGTTTTGTTACAATGAGCTAGTCGTGTTAGTTGATCAATGATAGTTAGTGTTAATCAATGAGTTAGTTAGGTGGCTGCCAGATGCACCGTGTTGGCTGCTAGTCGGACCGTGTTGGTTGCTAGTCGGACCGTGTTGGTTACCAGCTGTACCGTGTTGGCTGCCTGTTGGACCGCGTTGGTTACCAGCTGCACCATATTGGATGTCAGTCGGACCGTGTTGGTTGCCAGTTGGACCGTGCTGGTTACCAGCTGCACGATGTTCACACCATGGATCATGGTGTGGACATTATCTGCGCCTGTTGATGCGGAGGGATATTGGAGACCACTAATGTAGACATCAAGCCGTTTTGGAGCAGTTCTGTTCTATCCGATCTCATTCCATTCCATTCTGTTCTGTTCTGCTCTATTCCACTCCATTCCGTTCTGTTCCATACCATTTCGTTCGGTTCCATTCCATTCCGTTTCATTCAATTCCGGTACATTCGATTCCACTCCATTATGTTTCATTCCATCCGTTCTATTCCATTCCGTCCTGCTCCGTTCCGTTCCGTTCCGTTCCGTTCCGTTCCGTTCCGTTCCGTTCCGTTCCGTTCCGTTCCGTTCCATTCCGTTCTGTTCCATACACAGCCATGGCGCCGACCGTAGAATAATTGGAAGCAACCTTTCTATTTGTTCCATGGATGTTAGCCTGTAAACTGTTGGAGGCTCTCGACATTTGCTGTCTGGGTATCTTAGAAACTATCATACCGAATTGAATGACTCAGACCGAAGTCGACAGCGCTGTATTAGGCGACTGTATAAAACATCTGACGTGTTTGTCTTCTATATCATTGACAATACCACATGCGGGTAAATAGCTGAAGTCTGGTGAAGACAACCGCATGGTCTTCTTGCGTCTGGAAATACTATGCAGTGTCAAATAATGTGGCCAATGGCACAGTTTACAGTGCAGCTGATATTGAGTTCAACGTTAATGTGAATAAATGTAGCATGTGTAATCATACTATTAAATCGCTCGAAGTTATATGTTTTAAGGGTATTTTTTCCGAAACTGCTACGTGAAACATCTTCTAGAAAGCTTCAGATTTTTTAATATCTTTAATAATAAAGAAAACAGTCGAATTCATAGCACGTGGCTTCAATCAGCCTAAACATCACAGTAGATCGGTTGTAAATGTCACCCTGAATGCTCAGTTGGTTGCGAGAGTATTGGCCTGCATTGGTCTCGCCTGCCCCGGCCAGGCAGGGCTAGAGTCGCTCTTCGTGCTCGTATAGCCCCCGACTATGAGTGTCCGTTGGTAACTGAGGACCAGATGACCAGATGAGGACGGAAGCGCGGCACCTGGGCGCTCTTGAGTTGTGCCGGCGCAGTGACCTCAACCTGGGCGGCCTTGTCGGCGCATTCACCGGCACCTGGGCGCACTTGTGCCGGCGCAGTGACCTGAACCTGGGCGGCCTTGTCGGCGCATTCACCGGCGTCGGGGCGGCCTTGGCGGCGCATCGACGGCACGTTGAACTCTCGGTCGAAATTATGCCGTTCGACGGGAATTAACGGATCGGCTGGTGGAGCCAGGGTTCACGCAAAAAAGCCTGCTGAGCATAGGACCCTGGTTCATAAAGGCACCCCAGAACGACTTCGGGGACAAAAACTGCACTATTTTACCCGTTAATGACCAGTGGGTCATTTTATTGCCATAGGTTTTATGGGTAATGTGAGGCAGTGTGCCTGCAGTGTGAGCCGGCTTAATGGCGTTCCAACGTCGGCAAGACTGACCGCACTTCAGTCGTGAGCCGCTTATTCGGTTGTGTGGAGGGTGGGGTGGTATTTGGTGGAGCCTGAACTTTGCAGAAGTAATTACGCCAGGGGTTAATTTAATAATGGTGATTTTTGTTGATTTTCCGGGACGTGATTTAGTACTGCCAGTGCTCATGTCGGTGGCAGTCGACGCGATACATATGCGATGCCTAATTGCGTGACATAGCCGGACCGCGACTGTCGCCGCCAAAGTTTGTCGGTACTAAATAGACCCGCTGGTCCTGAGCGCTGGCCGCGGAGGGGAGTCTGAAAAGGAGGGAGGGGAGAACAGTGCGTGTGATTAAGTGGGCCAGCGTCGTTTCGTTCGTGAACAATTTTGTGCTGGTGCCCGCAGGAATCGCCAAGATCATGTCATGGACAACGAAACGGTGTGCATCTGCAATCGAAGCCATCGAAATGATCGGCGACATCTATCTGAAAGACAAATACGAGTTGACTGTCGTGAACCTAACCTAACCTGACTGTGATCTCAGTGATGCAGACGAACTGGATGACAATGCCACTGGACCAGCGGAAGTGCGCGACTGTCCTGCCGCGTTCTCGATGGCTAACAGAGACATGAAGGCGCTCATCGAGGTTCTCATCTTTTCTGGATACCTATGTCACGCTGCCTTGCAGCGTGACATAGGTATCTGTCTTCTCCGGAGAGTGGAGAAAACTGTGATTGTGTGAACGCGTCCAGCTGCTGGCTTGCAGATGCACGAGTCGGGGGCAGATACAGGGGGCGGGGGTCTCAGAATCTCGTCCCACCACTGTACTGTTCAATGCTCACCTCTGTTATTTTCAGCACAGTCCTCGTTGTCGCTTCCAGGCCGCTCGAAGCAGGGAACGACGCTGACCATGCCATACCCTCGGATTCTTTGAGTAGCCTTCGTGCGATGAAGACGTTTTATCCGCATGAACCCATCGTGTAGGATGTTTTATTGCGTCTAACCAAGCTTAAGCGAACGGGAAAAAACATAACACTCGGTTGGATACCCACCCATGTCGGAATATTGGGGAACGAACTGGCTGACAAATCAGCAAAGCGTGCTGCCCGGAGCCAATACACCCGTGCGCTGCCTCTCCCCTCAGCGCATTTCGGCCAGACAATCAATATGTTTTTTTTTCAGGGAAAGTGGCAACCACATTGGGACTCGACTGGCCAAAACAAACTGAGAACCATCAAGCTGAGTTTGGGGCGGTGGGAGTTTTCATCCAGAATTTCACGAAAGGAGGAGGTGGTGCTCGCAAGGATACGGATTGGACACACCTATGCCACCCACGGCTACCGGCTGCGGAATGAGGAGAGACCAATGTGTACTCGTTGTGATATCCCACTGACAGTGGGCATGTTCTTCTGACGTGCCCTCGCTTCTCAGTCCAACGAAGACGATACTTCGGAAGAGAGGTGTTCACTCTGACGATGGCAAATCTTCTAGGTGATGGGTCGCGTGTGGTTCAGACTGGACGATTATTTGAGCTTCTGCCGCAAATGCGGTTTGCTGTCGTCTACTCATGGAGGTAAAGACATTGCACTGGTTAGGGCATAGTAAATACTCATTACACTTGAAAGAAAATCCGGCTGGAAACTGAAACCTAGGTAACAACACTGTTACGGGCGCTATATGATCAACATGGTCGATGCGCCCTAAGGCCCAACTAACTAACTAACTAAGCTTCCAGACCGCTCTCGTCAAGTCAATGTTCACCATCTCTTGTCGTCTGCTGTCTTCAAACCCCATGAACATCGCCTCTCGCCTGGTCTCGTCAAAGCAGCTCTCGGCATTTTCCCCGGTGTTCAGCTAATCACAGCCACGTATCTACAAACACGCCACGGCACGCAAGGCTACCAACACAGAACACAATACAAACACCGGAAACAGCCGACATCACCGCACTGCTGACGGACTGGAAAAAAAATCACCAAAAACAGCAGGGAAATATAATTGCGAGTGATATTCACTCGTTAGGTTACGCTTGACAACATGTCCGGTGAACTCTAGGAGTGCGTGCAAGGAGACCCACCCGCAGTGCAGTGGAGTATGGCGGCACAGTATCGGGCTCCCGTCGGGTGTCTGAAATCTGTTGCAAATTTTGTAACCCCATTCACGGCGACACAGTAGTTGAGACTGTGCCCGTCGATGACGACGCCGTCGGGAAATATTTCGGGGAATCGGCCAGTGACGTACCGAAGAGGGGGGAATTGGGGGCATTTCACCCTGACAGGTTGTAGCCCCCAAGAACCGCGACAGGCTTCGGAAACATTCCTCCAGGCACCCTAAAAATCCCGCTGAGGCGCCTAAAAATTGCACCGGGCCCATACAAATCATATTGTCGCCCCAAAAGGTCGCACAGAGGCCCTGAAAATAACACTGGAGGCACCAGAATCGCACTAACGCACTTGAAAAATAGCATTGGGGACCACAAAAATCGTTCCTGGACCCCTAAAAATGACACTGTGGCTGCAAAAAGTGTGATCAGGCCCCTGAAAATACCGCTAGGGCCAAACAACTACACAAAGGCACTGAAAATGACGCTGAGGGCCCCCAAAATCCAACCAATGCCCGGGAAAATAAAATTGTGGACACCAAAATAATATTTCCGGGATCCCTAGAATGACGCTGTAGCTCCAAGAAAATTGGGCCGGGGCCCCTAAATATGCCACTGGGGCCTCCAAGCAGTTGCGCCGGGCCCCCGAAATCACGCTGGGCCCTCGAGGCGTCAGGTCGCGGCCCATGAAAATAACACTGGGGTCCCAGGAAGTCTCGCCGCGATCACTTAAAGTAACGCTGGAGCCCCGAAAAGACGGGCCGGGCCCTGAAAATCACCCTGAAGTCCAAAAGATCCAACCGGACCCACTGAAAATCGCGCTGGGACCCCCACAAAGTCCGACTGGGGCTCCTGAAAATCATGCTGAGGGTCTCAAAGGTTCGCACCTGGGTCAAATAAGATGACGTTGGGGGAAAAAAGTCGTGCCGGGGTTCGGTAAAATCACGGCGGGGGCTCCAAAAGGTCGGACGGAGGACCATGAAAATCACGCTGAGCCTGGGGTATCCAAAAATTTCTTCCAGCGCCCGAAGATCACGCTACGGGCACGTCGGGTCATACCGGAGCGCAACAATCTCATCAGAACGACCCACAGATAATTAAACCGGGACAACGATAAAACAGTCCTGATAATGAAAATCACTTTGGAGTCCCAACAATCGCTCCAAAAGCTCCCAAAGTGTGTTGGACCCTTAACAACGTATCGAGGCCACTAAAGCTCGCGCTAAGGATCCCAACAAATGAAGATGGACCAAAAATCGCACTTACGGTGACGCTATGCAGCTGTTTATCTCGCTAATAATGCACATACAGCTTTACGGTCACACCATGCAACTGGTTGTGCCTAGATGCGAGAACACGCCTCCGCCAGCGCTCCGCCAATTGCCCACAGTGGGATTACCAAAATATGGGCGTGGCGCTCGGGTCCGGGCGCGCCAGTTGCACCGTTCCAAACCGCTCGGCGCCCCTGCGTGCCGATACTGCGCCGTAGCGCATCGAGCACTCGGCTTGCAGTGTCAGCGCGCATCGCCGGCCGGCGCATGCGCACGGGTCTACAGCCAACGGCGGTCTCGGCCATGGGGAAGAGTAGTCTAGGGGTACGTTGCCCGTCTCACAATTGGAAGATTGTGGGTTCGAGTCTCACCTGTCGCTACTATTCGCCCGCGACCAATCGGCGTGAGAGATTGGGACGCTACATGACTCAACGGTCGACGTGTCGTAAAACAAATAATCACCAATCACCAGGTCTCGGCCAGCGCGGGGCTATCGCCGCCCCGGCGGCCTCGGCGATCAGCGGAAACGCAGTAAAAGTGATTATGACAGAGTGGTAGTGATTACGCTGCAGTGGCCAGACAATTGGACATAAAACGAGCAACCTCTTGGTCCATTATTGCTAAATACATCCAAAAAACGACGAATTCACGAGACCGAGAGACGAACGAACAATCCAAAAATTGATGAAGAATTTCGGGATTTATTGGCGCTATGCATCGACGAAAATCGGCGGCTAACACTGAAGCAGCTGAACACAATCCTGAAGGAAACGTGGCCTGACAAGCTCTGCGTGGACAACGCCACGATTTCCCGGATGCTTCGTGGCTGTGAAGATGCGCTGCCCCAGCCGGCAGAAAGAAACTCTGACAGAATCAACTATGACTGCGATGAGTGTGCCAACTGGATGATGACAGGTGGAACAGCCCGACACCGCGTTTGCATTGACAAAGATGGGCTCACCATCCACCTGATTCGCTCTCGAGGTCCAGCGGTAGCTGGCGAGAGAGCCATTCGCACGGTGTGTGGATCGAGAGTGGCAACAACCTGACTGTCATCACTGTCACCAAGTTGTCTGTGGTGGTGTTGATAAGCGCAGGTTGACTGACTTTTTCCAAAGCATCCAGGCCATCATTTGAGAACACGAGTAGGTAACGCTTCCCTTGGACAACGCACCGTCACACCGGGACGTGGAACCTCACGTGCCGCTCCCGGACTCGCACCCGATCCGTCGGCTGCCGGCATATTCACCATTTCTGAGTCCAATTGAGAATGTTTTCAGCGCGCGGAAGTTGACGGCGAAGCAGCATCTTGCTGTCAGCCGCCACCGGATGACAGATGACAGATGGGCGGCAGCTCGTGACGGCGTCACCCTGACCAGCTGACGATTCAACATCTTTAGGGAAAGCATCGCTATCGGTGGAGTTGATCTTTATGCCAGCAACTCATCCTCGATCTTAGCGAAACAGCTAAATTGTGTCAAGATGTGTTAGGGGACTCAATGCTTCAGCATTTGTCATCATCAGGAGTGAATATTGCAACATTTCGCCACCTTTTGGTGTGAAAATGGTTCACTATTGCCTTTCTACATATATTTTTGATAGAGATTCTATATATTATAATTTATAGAACTATCAGATTTTCTACATATGTATATTTCGTTCATCGAGCGTCTTCAATAGAAACCTGACACGACCAAAGGACTAAAACGTCATAAATGGCGCAGGCAGCAAAAATACACCGCTTAACACGTGGCGTAGTTATAAAAGAGAGAGAGAGAGAGAGAGAGAAAGAGAGAAAGAGAGAAAGAGAGAGAGAGAGAGAGTGAGAGAGAAAGAGAGAGAGAGATAGAGAGAGAGAGAGAGAGGGGGTGATAGGAAGGAAAGAGATAGAGAGAGAGAGTGAGGAGAGAGAGAGAAGGAAAAGAGAGACAGAGATAAAGAGAGAGAGAGAGACAAAGAGAGAGGGGGTGATCTGATCACAGCACTACTAGCATGAGTCACAGTACCAACACCGCTAATGATAACAACTGTGCGGAATGGGTTTGATGATCTTCCAACACAAAGTCATAACGTGGAGACGCAAGTTGATGTTTCTCATCTCGATGTATTCGGCTATTTTCCCATCTACCACGTCTTTTCAGGTGCGTACCGCCGACAGCTGTAGTGACCCTATGTGGATGATGTCTGTATTGTGGTGCTACTTCATGTGCTTGCCAAAAGGCATGTTTGGTGTTCTATTCTTCGCGTCTCTTATGTGTTTATTGCATCCATCATGTACACTTCCTTTGGTTTCTCCATGTAGAAGGGTTCAGGATCGGTGCAGGCATGGCATGTGTTTTCACAACCTACATTCTTTGTGTGTCATTCGTTACTCACAACGGCAGTGCACGCGGAACATTGCTCTGTCTCTCTGACTCTCTGTATCTCTGTCTCTCTGTCTCTCTGTCTCCCTGTCTCTCTGTCTCTCTGTCTCTATGTCTCTCTGTCTCCCTCTCTCTCCGTCTAATGATACGCCAGGAGCATCCAGGGCACTCTAATCAGCAAGAATGCCGAGGGGGCACCCGTGGGATTGTTTTGAGACTCCCGTAGTTCAGATAAATATTGCAGAACCGTGGGAGAATATGGGGAACCATGCTGGACCATCAAGGCATGTTTGGGGTAATATCGGCAGAATTTTCATGTTGGGCGGGGTATTGTGGGAATTTCTGGGGAATACTGATAACATATTGCGGGATATTGTTAGCATGAAAATTAAGCATTCCTCCACTTTGCCGTTTGGAAATCATTCTGGTTTTCAGAGTACACCTACAACTCCTCTTCTGATATTATTTTATAAACCATAAAACCTCAAAAACTGATTTGATCCGTGGACGTCAAAGCAATGTTCTTCACTAAGCATGGTAGCTCTATTCCTGTACCGAATTCCGCCCAACACGCACCTGAATTTCGATGTGTTATAGAGAGTGGGGAATTTATTCCTGTCAGTGTAAAGGGCCTCTTTATTTAAGCATTCCTATTCTCAGTGTGCTAAACTGAGTCTATGTTCTTAAACTCCTCAGCAAACGAGTAGTCCTCTAACGGCAATTCTCGCAGTCCCTGTCTCCGGATGTCGCTGTTTAGCTGGTGAATATGGCTCCATACGGCCGCTCGCAGGTTCAGTGGGTAGATGACGTCATCAGGCACAATGTCATGCTTCCTGTTGTGAGCCCGTCCCTCGGTGTGGAGGCGCACACACTCCAGCCGGCCTGGGTCGGCCTGCACGTGTAGAAAAGTCAGCACGTTCTCCAGTTCTGCCGCAGTGTTTTGCACCAGCCTCTCGTACGCCAGAACATGGGTCACGTTGGTCTCGCGCAGCCAGCGCGTGTTGAGATTATACCAGTGTTGCGCGTAGTACACCACAAACTGCTGCCATTCTTCGCCACGAAACAGGTGGGTGAAGTTCGTGCCTCCGCTTAGCACTGATTGTGTTTGGCCGTATTTCTTGAGAGATATGAACGCCTTGAAGGGATCGCGGATGATAAGGATGGCACGGCGCGTTGTGTTGGGAACGAAGGGTGTAAGTGGTGACGAAGTCTGTTCCGCTTCTGTTCTGTTCCACGGTTGTGGGAAGATGTGCGTCTTGGCAGCAATGGTGTTGCCTTGGAGCCACGACACGAGTTCGCCGACAAAACCGAAGGTACCGAGTTCCGTCCGTCGCGAGCGTTCCAATTCACTCCAAATTTTGTCGGGCGATAACTTCCAACTGTCGTGGTTGTCTGATCGGTATTTGGAGTATGTGGGTCCGCCGGAGCAGGTAAAGAGACCACTAGAGGCCTCAAGCAGGTAGCGCGTCCACGTGTTGCCGGAGCGCGGGAATGACGCCAGCGACACTGTCTCGAGACAGTCGTCGCACGCGAAGCGCGTCACGAAGTGGCGACACCTGCGGTCCGTGAACCACGTATGCTCGGGAAGGTTCTTAGCCCACAGTTTTCTGATGAGCTTGTTGCGATAGCGACCCCTGTCCGACCGCGACGACCACGCCCCCGTTTCTAAGCTGTGGTTCCACTCTGCCGTTGCCGTCACAGTGGGGGGTGACGTTGACAACAATGACGTGGCGTGTCGCGTCAGCATAATAGTCGGTATGCAGATGACCAGCACCACCGTCAGCAGCCGGCCGGCAGTCGAAGCCAGCCGATAGGGCCACCTGCAGGCGGCACCTTCCTTAACTCCAGAATCAGAAGCGTTCACCAGGCGAACTCGTTCTGTCGCCATCCCCAGGTGGCCTGCAACAGGGTGGAGAAAAACAGCACGGTTAGGGCACGGCAACGTGAGGTCAGGCGATGCTTCCGCCATCTCCTCCGCTGTGACATTCCTTCCCCCACACACATACTCGAAAAGGTGGCTGTTCGCCTTGAAGTGTGTATTTTCCACCAACCGCCTACATATTGGCGCCATAGAGCCGTTCGGGGAGGGCCGAGCCACGAGCCTCACCTCATCTGTCTGGGTGACGAATGCTCAGTATCGCTGCCATATGATGCGTCTGCATACTGGCATAGATGGAAAATCAACAGCTATAGAGCCCTTGGAAAGGTGCCATCAAGCTGCGGTTGCAAATTGTGTTGTTGCCGAAATAAAACGTTGTTGTTGCAATGTGATATAAACAGTAACGTGAGAGGAGGCTGGTGTTCCACCTAGGAAAGGTCTTGAAGGAAAGGTCTTCCACCTAGGAAAGGTGCCGTCGCAATTGGGGCGTCCCACGACAAATGGAATTAATTATAATTATGGAATTATGGAATAATTTTTATTGAGATAAAAATTTGCTCACATGGTAGACTTAGGTTCTGAATTCGGATGTGCAAATTTCAGCCCGATTCGGCCAACGGTTTTTGAGCCTCTGGAATTATTTTTAGGTCAAATAACGGGTTGGTTTGACGATGGATATCTTATCAATATAAAGGGAAAAGGGTGGCAAATTATATGTACTTCAGAAGAAAAAGGATCGAATAAAGCATTCCCGAAATAAAAATATCAGTATTTCCTAAATTTGACCTCATAGCCACGTGATCTCGTGACCTCCTGTGACCCCTAGCCCATCGAAATTGACAAATTTGTTGGCGGAAATAAAAGTTGGCATGATTTCGCTGAGCAAGCAAAAAAAATACAAAAGATGTGTTCTTCTTACAAATATCCGATATAGCCGTCCGCTCTTCATGACTTTTTGCGATTTTGCGTTTTCCAGGTAGGACGGATTTCGTGTAAGCTTTCTTTCATTGGAAAGCTACATGAGGTAGAACAATGGCATACGGACATGTGATTGGAAAACGTTTTGGTAAGATAAAAATATTCCTACCTATTAAATTTAGATCTTATAGTTTCCCTAAAAACCATCACGAATCTTAAGATTACGAGTTACCGATAGGCCACCCATGGATTTATTTACGCGTAGTGACGCAATTGTACTTGAAACAACTGATATGTATTGAATAACATCAAACATGGAAATAACGCAGCCCGACCCTATTGAATCAGGTTCCATTACCTACAAATTGCATCTGGCGCGGTAGGTAGGTACCTATAACAAACATGAGGATCACCCAGTGTCAGCGATCAAGTGTTAGGCAGGTTTATCATTTGGTGCTGAAAAAAAAAGCTCTGCGTCTATGTGGACTGCTGATGACTATGTGTTAAAGGCAAATAAAACACGAGGTGTTGTCTCGCGTATGTCTTCCATCCCACACCATCCGTACTTCGTACATATATCCGTACTCCCATCCGTACATAGCTCAATACTCTCCAGCCTGCTGGTGGTTCCGAGGAAGATAAAGGTGCCGGAGTTGATGCCGGAAGACAACAGAGGGGTTAACATCGGGAAGGAAACGATAAAAGGCTGGTAGAGCCGGGGCAGTGAACGAATCAGTTTTCGAAAACTCCTCGAGGAAAGAGGACGTGGTGATTTTCTTTCGACGTACATAAACGCTACAAGCAATCGTGATAGTCAATGTGTCGATTTTTATCGTCGCCATGCAAAGCAAATAACAAAAATGTTACTGAAGTATCGGTAAGCCCCATTCAAAACATGAGCATCCTCACATTAACGGTGTGGCTTTGTGTGTGAAATTTCAAATTTCAAATTTGTCAATATATTTTTTATATCTCCATTTTTTAAAAAGATTTTGTTCACAATCAGCGTCAGAAATGAAAGGAATGAAAAGGATGTACCGACGGGAAACTTCATGGAAACAAAATTCGGAACTCTGGCATGTTTACAAGAACAAAACATGCCAAAATCGACAATTATGTAAACTTCATTTTGCGGAAATGTGTGAACTCAAAATTGACTTTCCATCAAAGAAAATATGTTCCGTTGGCTGCTGGCTATCTATACCTGTTGAGAAGTCCCTGCAATATGCCATATTCCAAGTTCTACAAATTTATGAATGCACATGTAATTTCAAAATTAACTCGTTAAAATAAACCTTTACAGATTAAAAAAAACATCCTGGACCAAAGCGATGTGCCAGTATGAGCTGTTTCATATGCCACCTTAAAATCATCTGTCAACTGATATTTACTATCTCAAAAAGCCATTTCCGGAAATCGAAGCTGTTTGTCCCGCTTTTATTACCAGATTTGATGCCCTGCTAGGCGTTACAGTGACCAGAAAGCACAGAAAACGGATAGAAAACGTCCTATGTAACCTATCGCCCAAAAATACAACGGTCAGAATGTAGCTTTTTGGAATTTCAGAGACTATTTTAACAATTCTTAAGGTGCCCACGGCCCCAGATTCCATGTTCACCTCCAAAATTCGGTTTCGGCGAACTTCGAAATCGACGCCGTTTGTAACGATCTGGTTATCAAGCCAAATCGATGCTGTTTGATCTGCTTTCATTTTCCTAACATATGTACCATTGTGCAGCACAGTGTCCCATGCGGAGTGTCCACATGCGCAGTGTCTCAAGAACGTGAATAATGACGTCACATGAAGGTTGTGAAAATGATGTTTCCGGGCACCGCCTACGTGCACTGTGACAGCACAGAGTGGCCTGCAATAGGTTTTCGACTGTACGTCCATATAAATGATGCTCTGCACGTGGAAATAAAGCATAATTGTACTTCTTTTTGTGATGCTAGCATGGTCGAATATGGTCAGACTGCATCGTTGTCATCTTTGATGGCATTCAATACGTGTTGAAAGTAACTATCAGATGTTCTGAAGTTAAAGCACGCCGCTACACGGAAATAAGCTACGATACTATGGTGATCATAAAATGTTCAACCCTTGTTAAGGAAGCTACAAGAGCTGCATTGGAGGCCGACAAATGTGTAAGTTAGAAAAAACAAGTTCTCATCATCTGATGTTCATTTCGTTGTTCTATTCCATTGTTGTTCGATTATGCACTGCTTAGTGCAGTGCAGTAATGTGCAATAATGTGCAATTTGCAGGGAGTGCCCAAAACGTGAACAATGAAACCACAGGAAGCTTGTAAAAAGATTCATGTTTTCCGGGACATGTCATGTATACCGTGACAAAAACGCGTGTGTTTGCATGATGATAGGGATTCGACTGTACGTCCATGCAAATGATGCCTACAGGTAGCATGAAATCATAATTGTACGTCTTGTTGTTAGGCCAGCATGATCAGATGTTTCCATTACCAGACCACCAGATATTCCGAAGTAAAATTACGTCGTCACGCTTAGATAAACCTATGGATGACCTATCAGTAATACCTTCTGACCGGCGGTGGCAGTCCGCTGTATCCAAGGTGCCAAGCTGCACTGTCAGTGCGGCACGTACTGATTGGCTACAGCCGACTTACCCATGAGCGAAGGCGTCACTTTGGACGTACCGTCCCCTCTCTCTCTCTCTCTCTTAGGGAAGTACTAGGGGACGAGTTATCAATTCTTCAATCGGGACGGCTCTTCCTCTTCCTATCAGAACTAAAGTTTTTTTTTGTGATTTATGCCCTCATTAACTCATTTTTACACCTGACAAAATGAGGGTCGTGGCACGGCATGTCACACGTACATCGACCCCTTCACATGCAGTTGTCTCGTCGACTGACCTTCGTGCATATGCCATTGCTTGACTGACGATGGTATGGGCGCTGCATGATTGACGCAGTCGATGTGCCCATAAACTTCAATACCCAACCTATCGTTAAGGGGTGACTTTGAATTTTGTGAAGTTTATTAGGGAAACTATAAGACTTACATCAATAGGTTTTTAATATTTCTTTGTTAAGCAAACATTTGATGTCACCCTTTTTAATTCATTGTTCGATCCCGCGTAGTTTTACAATGGGAGACAACTTACCCCAAATCCGTTCGTCCGAAAAACGGAAAATCATAGAAACCATGGAGAACGGATGCCTATATGGGATATTTAAAAGCAAAACACATTTTTTACTTTTTTACATGACAGTCAAATCATGCCCGTTTGTATTTCTTCCGTCAAAGTTATCAATTTCAATGGGCTATGGGTCACAGAAGGTCACGAGGTCACAAGGTCATGGGATCACGAGGTCAAATGTAATAAATTTTGATATTTTATCACGGATGTGTTTTCCTTAATAATTTGTATTATCAAACATGCATAATATGTTACACTTTCTCTTCATCATCGATAAGATATCTATCGCCAAAGATAACCTTGTTGTGTGACCTCAAAATACTGCCGGAGGCTGTAACTCCGAAACCGTTAGTCGGATCGGCCTATAACTTATTCAGGCGTGTTCAGAGCACAAGACTACCCTGTACACCAATTTTGGTCCACAAATGTATACAATACAAATTTATAAGGTATAAAATTTGAAAATTCTTTGTCGATCTGTTGTGGAACGCACCAGATGCAGCATATGCAGCACTGCATTATCCACGTATGTCCAGTGAGTATGGTTTCCTGACCCATAGGACGTGCGGACCGACTCTTATGAACTGAAAAATATTTTAAGATTATAATCGAGAATGCATTTCGTGGATATCGCACCGTGTATTTCTTTGGGAGACTGCAGTGCATGAAGAGCTACGCAATCTTAAAAAAGAGTCCAATATGTTACCGCTCAAACGCATGTTTGAGCATGGTTCCGCATGTTTTCCGCCAGGTTGTCACCTGGCGGGAAAAAACAAATCGCCGTACGGACTAGCTTACTTTGATTTGGATTTATTTTAGCTCTTATTAGCTCTTAGCTCTTATGGATTTATTTTAGCCTTACTCCTGAATTCTTCCTTTATTCAGCACATGGAAGGTGTCACAACGGGTGATGCACTTGAGACGAAACTGGTTCATATGCGTGCAGTATCGATTGCAGCACATTTAGGTGGTTTCTGTACACGGCTTTGGGTGGTTTATAGCATTGCTACTCGTCATAATATTTTTTTTTTCAGCGAACCAAGGTACTGTGCCTTATGCTCTGTGCTTGTATTATTGGATGACAGGCATGGTCGACTTCCGTCACGTATGAAATGCGTTGTGGACACCTGAACTGTACTTTCAATGGCGAAAGGAATAACCTGAAAAGGCGCATGAACATCAAGCACAAAGGATTGCCTATTGTTCTGCATAATTGAAGCTTTGGTGCTGGTGGAAAATGACAGTTTTGGCCGCCAGGTAAGTACTTGAACAGAACCCATTTTGAAAGTAGGTACATACCTAGATAGTTTTTGGTGCACCCAGGGAGGAAAAGGGGCTATACCTACAAACAGTTGAATCTGAAAGAAACTAATCGAAAGAGTAAAAAGGGTAACGAAACCGGATAGGGAAAATATTATTCACATATCATCAGCAGCGGGTATGCATCCACTGACCACCCCCTTGCCTAACCTGCCATACCCCACACACTTAACGTCACACATGCGATTACCCATCGCACCAAGATAGGGGGCCCGCGCGCACCTCATATCTGTTTGAGGTAGCTGTCCGTATGAGGTGGCTGCCCACCCGCGTGAGGTATATGAATGATTGATGAATGAACGCATGCATAAACGTGACGCTTCACATAGATAACCGAGAGTGGCGGACGGTCGTCCATATAGCAGGAATATTGTCGTAAGTCATCCATGCACAGACTGTGACGGCAATCCGGACCCCTGCACGCTCAGCTGACACTTGGCTGTGCTTCTGGCGCCGAATGTTTGACTGACACTGCTCAGCCGCAGTTGTCCTCGATAGCGCTCAGCGCCCAATGTTTGACTGACACTGCTCAGCCGCAGTTGTCCTCGATAGCGCTCAGCGCCCAATGTTTGACTGACACTGCTCAGCCGCAGTTGTCCTCGATAGCGCTCAGCGCCCAATGCTTGACTGACACTGCTCAGCCGCAGTTGTTCACGATAGCGCTCAGCGCCGAATGTTTGACTGACACTGCTCAGTCGCAGTTGTTCACGATAGCGCTCAGCGCCCAATGCTTGACTGACACTGCTCAGCCGCAGTTGTTCACGATAGCGCTCTGTCGCGCCTGTATTCAGAACACGGTGTGGGGGAGAGGGGGCGGATCAAACGTGCGTACCTCGTGCGTACCCATCCGTCACCCAAGACACGCGTGCGTTCCCATCCCCACCCAAGACACACGTGCGTACCCATCCGTTACCCAAGACACACGTACGTTCCCATCCGCCACCCAAGACACGCGTGCGTTCCCATCTACCACCCAAGACACGCGTGCGTTCCCATCCACCACCCAAGACACACGTGCCTTCCCATCCACCACCCAAGACACACGTGCCTTCCCATCCACCACCCAAGACACACGTGCCTTCCCATCCACCACCCAAGACACACGTGCCTTCCCATCCACCACCCAAGACACACGTGCCTTCCCATCCACCACCCAAGACACACGTGCCTTCCCATCCACCACCCAAGACACACGTGCCTTCCCATCCACCACCCAAGACACACGTGCCTTCCCATCCGCCACCCAAGACACGAGTGCGTTCCCATCCACCCACGTGCGGTTGACGTGACCATATACGTGCTGCGGAATCACTGGAAGCACACATTTCATGATGACAATGTGCTGACCAAAATGGACTGACATCATCGCCGCGGGTGACGAAAAGCCAGTGATAATTCAATGTGAATCGATGATCGGCGCGATCGCTTTCCATAAATCATTGTTGTGGCAGCGCTTCGAAATGCCGGCAACGTGTCGGCTTTTCTGTCTCCGGAATCGCTAACAATGTGGAGAATCCCTTAGCACGTCCGGCGGTCCGCGCCAACTTCGCCGGTCCGGGGGGGGCAGATGTCTGCCCCCCCCCCCATAAGATCTCCATAACTATGCTAGGTAGCGACAAACGAAAAAAGGCGTTCGATAGCTGGTGACAAACTCTATCGAAAGTATTTCGTTCATTTTTTTCGCTCAGGTCAATATTTAGGTCACTGGGTCATCATAGGTCAAATTCGACCAGATCGGGTGGGACCCTCAGATATTGGCACATATCTCAGGACCTGTAACAGATAGAAACAAACGGCGAATGCTATTCGACAGCCCTTGAAATGTGCTATCGACAATATGCTGTGTGATTTAAGGTCAGGTCAACTCCGAAACTATGATCTCAGGTCAAGGTCATGAGGTAGCCTAGGGAGGTCATGTGATGTATCAATCGACACGTCTTGGCGATACAAGCACAATGACGGTAATTTCAGCCTTCTAGCTCAATGCAGTGCAATATAATGCGCATAAATGTGCTAGTGATCTCAGGTGACCTCAGATGACCTTGGTGAGGTCACTGAGCAAAAATGTCAGCGGTAACATTGAGAATAGCTTCCAACTACACGCCATAACCGTTGTGAGGTCATTCCGAGAGCAAATATGTAACCAGGAAACATTTGTATATTTTACCATAGGCCTATAATGGGGGAAGCCATGGCCGCGACCTGACCTCAGGTCAATGCTACGAAAAAAAACCCGAGATATATATTATAGTCCTTGATGAGATCATGATGTGTTATAAGTTTTAAATCAATCGCCCAATTATTGTGGAAGTTATGCCACCTAGACTCCGAGGGATGTTGGGTCACTTCGCCTGCCCTGGTGACCTGACTTGAGATGACCCAGGGTCAAATATTTATGAGGATATGCGGAAAAGACTAATGAGCAGCCATACAAGGTTTGGCCTTGCTAACCCGATTAGTATGGCGGCAAATTAGGAAAAACCGCAGGGGGGCAGATATCTCCCCCCCCCCCCCCGGACGTGCGCGTGTTAAGCGGTAATACGTTGCAGTGTGGAGCGGTGGTTCCGGTGAATCAGAGCATTCAATCAGAGTGCTCTGTCAGCACCCCGCGCTCAATCAGAGCGCGGGGGCTTGCCCACGGCGCTCCGAAAACTCCCGTGTTAAAGCAGCGGGCGCAATTTGTATTATGCTTCAGCATGGTAAACCTCCATTCTCAATATGAAATCCTGCAAACCGCAGTGTGTCTGGCGCAAAAGCTGGCGCATAAAAATGTAATTGTCTACCGATTGAAGCATTCTGAAGCAAAACCGCCAACCCAAAATCGCCGAATAAAATGAAAGGATGTGCTTAATGTGTCATGCGGTTTTCTAATTGTGCCAAAATGTTTGTGTTATCTGTGTGTGGTGGAATATAAAATGAGCATATGTTAATGCTACGGCCATGAAAACGCAAAGTATATGCTATGTCTTCCAAAGGTGAATTAGGTGCAATTTGCGTAATCATAATTGATATGAAGTGCAGAACCACCACTCCGATGTGGTCCACGGACCTCGTCGTGACGGTGCAGGGAAAATTGAACAGATTGAAAATATACTGATCGGAAGGCAAAAACATGTTTCTTGAAGTGTGATAAGAATTGGAATGATGATACAAAAGAACGCCTTTCTTTCGGCCCATTTCGATAATAAACTACGACAATTCCACTGTAGGAAAACAGACATTGCATACAAAATGAATGCTTGTCGCCACCTTTCGGTACATGTCGAATCCACACTTGGGGTTCCAGTGGACATGTGGGTAGGGTACCGACCCCGGCAGGCCGGCCCGAGCCGTCCCGACCACCAGTGACCTTGGGGAGATCAAGGCCCCCGACCGTATACCATAGTCGCGGAGGATGCCCGCCGGCCGGCAGGTGTCTTCCTTCCGGGTGACGTGGGAGCCGCCCGGCCCTGGACGCGCCCGGCTCACTCCGAGGAGAACAGCTCGGGCCCATAACTGAATGTCTGCCGGGTCTGTTAATGGTCGCGGGAGTGGTCTGGGTGGCTGGAGCCAGAGTTGTTTAATGGTCGCGGGGGTGGTCTGGGTGGCTGGAGCTAGAGTTGTTTAATGGTCGCGGGATTGGTCTGGGTGGCTGGAGCCGCATGACTGCGGGGTCTGCTAATGGTCGCGGGGGTGGTCTGGGTGGCTGGAGCTAGAGTTGTTTAATGGTCGCGGGATTGGTCTGGGTGGCTGGAGCCGCATGACTGCGGGGTCTGCTAATGGTCGCGGGGGTGGTCTGGGTGGCTGGAGCTAGAGTTGTGTAATGGTCGCGGGAGTGGTCTGGGTGGCTGGAGCCGCATGACTGCGGGGTCTGCTAATGGTCCCGGGGGTGGTCTGGGTGGCTGGAGCTAGAGTTGTTTAATGGTCGCGGGAGTGGTCTGGGTGACTGGAGCGGCATGACTGCGTGGTCTACTTATGGTCGTGGGGGTGGTCTGGGTGGCTGGAGCTAGAGTTGTTTAATGGTCGCGGGAGTGGTCTGGGTGGCTGGAGCCGCATGACTGCGGGGTCTGTTAATGGTCGCGGGAGTGGTCTGGGTGGCTGGAGCTAGAGTTGTGTAATGGCCGCGGGGGTGGTCTGGGTGGCTGGAGCCGCATGACTGCGGGGTCTGCTAATGGTCGCGGGGGTGGTCTGGGTGGCTGGAGCTAGAGTTGTGTAATGGTCGCGGGAGTGGTCTGGGTGGCTGGAGCCGCATGACTGCGGGGTCTGTTAATGGTCGCGGGGGTGGTATGGGTGGCTGGAGCTAGAGTTGTGTAATGGTCGCGGGGGTGGTCTGGGTGGCTGGAGCCGCATGACTGCGGGGTCTGCTAATGGTCGCGGGGGTGGTCTGGGTGGCTGGAGCTAGAGTTGTTTAATGGTCGCGGGAGTGGTCTGGGTGACTGGAGCGGCATGACTGCGTGGTCTACTTATGGTCGTGGGGGTGGTCTGGGTGGCTGGAGCTAGAGTTGTTTAATGGTCGCGGGAGTGGTCTGGGTGGCTGGAGCCGCATGACTGCGGGGTCTGCTAATGGTCGCGGGAGTGGTCTGGGTGGCTGGAGCTAGAGTTGTGTAATGGTCGCGGGGGTGGTCTGGGTGGCTGGAGCTAGAGTTGTGTAATGGTCGCGGGAGTGGTCTGGGTGGCTGGAGCCGCATGACTGCGGGGTCTGTTAATGGTCGCGGGGGTGGTATGGGTGGCTGGAGCTAGAGTTGTGTAATGGTCGCGGGGGTGGTCTGGGTGGCTGGAGCTAGAGTTGTGTAATGGTCGCGGGAGTGGTCTGGGTGGCTGGAGCCGCATGACTGCGGGGTCTGCTAATGGTCCCGGGGGTGGTCTGGGTGGCTGGAGCTGGAGTTGTTTAATGGTCGCGGGAGTGGTCTGGGTGGCTGGAGCTAGAGTTGTGTAATGGTCGCGGGGGTGGTCTGGGTGGCTGGAGCCGCATGACTGCGGGGTCTGCTAATGGTCGCGGGGGTGGTCTGGGTGGCTGGAGCTAGAGTTGTTTAATGGTCGCGGGAGTGGTCTGGGTGGCTGGAGCGGCATGACTGCGTGGTCTACTTATGGTCGTGGGGGTGGTCTGGGTGGCTGGAGCTAGAGTTGTTTAATGGTCGCGGGAGTGGTCTGGGTGGCTGGAGCCGCATGACTGCGGGGTCTGCTAATGGTCGCGGGAGTGGTCTGGGTGGCTGGAGCTAGAGTTGTGTAATGGCCGCGGGGGTGGTCTGGGTGGCTGGAGCCGCATGACTGCGGGGTCTGCTAATGGTCGCGGGGGTGGTCTGGGTGGCTGGAGCCAGAGTTGTGTAATGGTCGCGGGAGTGGTCTGGGTGGCTGGAGCCGCATGACTGCGGGGTCTGTTAATGGTCGCGGGGGTGGTATGGGTGGCTGGAGCTAGAGTTGTGTAATGGTCGCTGGGGTGGTCTGGGTGGCTGGAGCCGCATGACTGCGGGGTCTGCTAATGGTCGCGGGGGTGGTCTGGGTGGCTGGAGCTAGAGTTGTGTAATGGTCGCGGGAGTGGTCTGGGTGGCTGGAGCCGCATGACTGCGGGGTCTGTTAATGGTCGCGGGGGTGGTATGGGTGGCTGGAGCTAGAGTTGTGTAATGGTCGCGGGGGTGGTCTGGGTGGCTGGAGCCGCATGACTGCGATGTCTGTTAATGGTCGCGGGAGTGGTCTGGGAGCCGGAGTTGTTTGTGTGGTGTTGGTGGTTGGTGCCAGTTTTGGTAAGTTGTGCCAGGCAGAGAGAGAGTCACGACGGTTTGTGTCAAGGCGGAAGTGGGGTGCACACGAAAGCTAGGGGAGTAGTTCGGGCTGCATGGGCGTAAGTTTTGGTGGATGAGGAGGTGGCCTTGATAGTCTGCCGAGCATGGCAATACGAGACGCTGGTGATGGCTTTCATGACGCATACCTCTGTCTCGTTTCTCCAGACCGGACAGAGAGCGATGTGGTGAGGTGGTCAGATGTGTCACAGTTGAGGAATTTGGCTTGTTAGAAGCAGGTGGAGTCTTGATGAGGTGTCTCGTCGCATTTGGGGAATCGGGCTGGTTGGCGGCATATTTTACTGTCATGGCCGAAGCGCTGACAGTTAAAATAGCACAGAGGATATGAAATGAAGACACGGACTTGGTAGCATAGGTAGCCGGCGAGGACGGTCTTGGGAATAGGAAAAATGTTAAGTCAATCACAGACAGCCAGTAACTGTAACGGCCATTTCTATTGGTGGAAGCTCGTCATTACACACGGCCTACATTGCTGGGAAACATTCGCACTGACGGCGTGTAAGCTCGCCTATACTCTCTAACTAAAAGTGATATTTCATAGAATTGTGCTAATTTATCAGCTTGAAATATTGGTGGTAATTTAGTATTAGTATTTGGATGCAAATAGCTGGAAGCTATCTTGCCCGGGAACTGTCTCAAAGTTGTGGGGAAGGGAGGAGAAGATTTACTATGAAGTCGATTCTTTCTGTCATCGGTGCAGCCAGGATTTCTTTTTGAGAGGGGCGACCAAAAGAAATGGAATGAAAATGGACAGTTTTCAGCGCGCGAAGTGAGCCCCGAAAGTTTTAGGCTTTGCTTGGTGAAAATCTCGAAATTTGTCGTTGTCCAGCGTATTATTTTTCCTACGGGGGCGAGCCCCTTGGCTGCGCCTCTGCTTTCTATCCGAAGCCTATCAGGTTTATGCTAAACCATTGCAGGTGGATCGGAGCCCGAAAAGAGAAGATTTGGTAAAACGCCACAAAATTCGGTAAAATGAGTAAGGTGAACAGATTCGGTAAAACGTCCTTAATTATCATTACAGCTGTTAGTATTCTGCATGAGTACTCGACATGCACGGTGCTCTCTCTATTGTCCCATCGGCGCCAATGCTGCATTACTTACTCTGCTACCAAACTTAGATGCAATCAAATTCCTGCCAGAACTAGCTTTTTATATGGTACGAACTAGTATATTTTGGTACGTAGCGGGACCAAGTACTTTTCAAAATTGCATCGTAAGCAGCGTAATTATAGATGAGGTCAATAAGAAGTGTGCGGTCCCCAGTTAAGCACAAGATCCACTGGAACCTAAGTACGGGGAGGCCGCGCGACGGGAGAATTAATAACAGACCCAAACATATCACTAGCTCCGCCGATAAGAACTCGGGAGTTTTAGTAATGGACGGGTCAAAATGCTGGCTTCGTCTTGGGGAGGAGGTGTCAGACACCACGACGTATCAGACAGCTGGCGACCAGTCGAAGGTCATCGATAGAAAGGCCAGTGCCCTGGCCGACAGGCTATTTTCAAACGGATACCAGCATGCGTACCTGGCATCCAAACTCACATGAGCCGGCTACCTACAGGGGAACCCTAAGCTACGCAAGGAAGAGCAATAGCCCAAGAGCAATAGTCAGTGGAAGGGGACACGCTACATAGCTCCTAGCTGAAACTGCAGAAAATGAGCTTCGGTCGCACGCTGAAGCGCATCGATCATTCATAAGAGACACCACATAATTTATCAACATATTACAACACATAGAATTGCCGGAAGCTCATCACTGCGCCAGGACCCCCATGGCCGTCGGGAAGTTGTACCCTAGCATCCCGTGCAAGGAGAGATTAGCAGCTTGTAGAAAAGCACTGACAGCAGGAACAAGTCCCATCATTCCCACTCATGAGGTGATGATAATTATTGACCTAGTATTAAGCAACAACAATTTCAGGTTAGGACGGTCCCAGCATTATGTCTAGGTGAGTGATACAGCCATTGGGTAAAAATTTGGAAGAAACTTTGAGTGCAACTACGTGGGGGGGGGCACTGAGTTATTGGAAAAGTCGAATATCAAGCCTTTTACATCCGTTAGGTGTATAAACGATTTATTTGGAATCTGGCTATATGGGGCGATAGTTTGAAGGAATTTCATAACATGGCGAATAGCATGAATGACAAAATTTTAGTGGAACTAGGATGTTCAAGATCACATATAAGGTTCTTGGATGTGTTAATTATAATGCATACCAATCGTGTCATCCCATGAGGACTTGCCAAGAGAGCAAGAGGCATATTCAGTAGAACGGTACACTTTCACCGGCAATTAGATATTTTGAAGGAAACACGTATTGGTAGGAGATACCCAGAAGTCGAAATTGCAAGGAGATGCAAAAAGCAAACGGTGTGAGTCGTCAATATCTGTTGTCATCAAAGCGCACTGCTAAAGCAAATCATGATATCCCGATGGTCGTCACTTACACCAGCTACCTTCCAGGAATTGACAAAATTAAAAGTGAAATCACGGATTTTGGACAGTTCACATCGCTCGAAGGAAGTGTTCGATGTAAAAAAAATGCTTCATATAAAATCAGCACTAAACTGAGGGACATCTTAGTACGCAAAAAAACAAAGCAGCTAATGGATGGGGACGGACCGTGGGTAGGCCACTGTAAAAAATCTGAACAGTTTGTAGAGTAATTTCCGATGGGGAACACAAGATAACAGGATCTGGGCAGGATGTACTTACGATAGAACCATAGTTTGTTGGTCATGGTAGGTTGTATATGGGATTTGGCGCGAGGTGTGCCAGATGGCAAACTATGTAAGTGAAAAACAGGCGGAATTGTACATTATTGGGGTCCAAACCACTTGTCCAGCATCAGGTGCGATCGTACGTATTCGGAGATGCCATGTAATTTCAACCAGGTTGGTCATAAGCGAGAGGATTTGGGGTAGTGAGGGTTGAAAATGTTTCAAAATTGGATTCCATATCGCAAGATAAGACAGCAAATATGGGTCCACCCAATGGGAACTTCACAAGGGATGGGAGGCTTGGATGAGAAAAGGGTGTAAGCGGGATATCTTGCCAACAGGGGGTGCGATGTGATGTGAACAAAAAATGCTTTGCCTTAGTTAGAGAAGAGTATGGCAGTCGTTGAGAAAAAAAAGCTACAATAAATGTGGTGAAACGTCCGAGATGGCTGAATTGTATTAACTTACGAACCAACCCGCTGAGAACATCGGTATATATATATATATATATATATATATAAATGTAAATTTCCGGAGGTATCCTACCCCATAAAGCAATGCTGATACGAACAACGGAGTTTCATAATCATGTTAGGTTTCTGCCGTGTAAAATTGCACCATTTATAAATATACTGCACGAAAACAGTTCGTGTTCTTCGCATTGTATTCATGTTTTACGGGAACCACATGTTGCTGAACCACAGTACTCGGAAACGGTGAATTGGCATTTCGTTGAGAGGGAGGGTAATTAACCGGTAAACCGGTAATCAATCCAGCGCAAAACATCAGGATATGTGTTCGAATCGCACGAAGCTATCAAAATGATTAAGGGAACGCACAATTCCTGAAGATTTAGCACCGTTCAGAATGGCAATAAACACTATCATGCCCGGCAATACTTAAAAAGTAGGAAAATTGTGTTGATTGTGTATCTATGTTCTCTCATCGGTGACGTGAAATCAAATATCGAACCCGCCGTAAATATCTGGGCTATGTTTACTGTTGTCATAGCTGCATGTCTTTATAAATGTGCATTTGAGATGTTTGCTTTACTTCTTGTAATCAACGGGATTGCTACATACAGTGGTGTAGGTTACGACGCACGTGACCAGCAAGTGCAAACGAAGCTAATGCAAAAATATGCAAGCTGTGAGACTTCATACGCTGATTTGAAAAGCGCAACGCACCACTACCTAAAGTTGAAAAACGGCGGAGATGAACGGCACACAGTGTCTCTAATGTACGAATCTGGTGTAAACTGTTGGGTCAAACCCAAACAGCACGGCTGGAGCTTAACGGGAAAATTGTGTCAATTTGGTGTCGCGAATGCATGAAAGAAACCAGGGATGTCATCTTATCAACCTGTTATTTGTCCAGGACCACAGCAATGTTTCACTGAGCATCTCCAAATTTAACATAAGAATCTACAGGTTGGCCCTGGCAATAATTTTGTCTTTCACCGGAATCCATGTTCATGCCTGGGCTCCCTCGATCACTTCCAGAAATTTGCACCTCTGGGGGATATAGTAACACTCCCAATTAGTTTCTTCATGAATTCGTGATCAATATCTGTCTTTCGAAATTAATTCTCTTCCTCTCTCCATTCCATATGCATTTATCAGAGGTGTTGTTATGCACACACACATACACACACACACACACATATATATATATATATATATATATATATATATATTTATATATATATATATATATTTTTTTTTTAGTGGTATATATATAGTTTTGGTGGCTTGGTGTGTTTTTGTGTTTTTTATATATATATATATATATATATATATATTACAACAGTATGCTTGAGATTGTCGTTGTCACATCAGCTTAACGTACGCACTGGTGCTGCTACAAAGGCTGATGGTGCTTGCGTGAGGGGTCGCGACAGGTCGTCGAACAGGGGTTCAACTTTAAAACTACGTCTGAATGCTTTGTGGTACGGTTTTTTGGGAAGTAGAGTATGATTGTCTCCGAAAAATTCAGGCAGTGTGCGAGCAACTATGTGAAGCAGGAAGTTATGTTGAAAAGGTAGGTCCATCGGGATGTCTTCACGCTGCGATGGAAGAGCGGCCGATTTGCAATGCCTTTACCGCTCAAAGCCTGGATGCCGGCTGTCGTTTATCACAGCATTCCTATAGCACTTTGCCAGGGCTGGTAACACGCTCACCTGACATCCGCGCGCCGCGTCCGCAGCGGGCGCCGTCGAGAAGACCTCTGACAGCACTCGTGTTGGTCACTAGTGAGCCAGAGCGAGCCTGGTCGCCGAGTCTCCGTCCCGCCGTAGTGAGGGATGTAGTGGCGTAGGTGGCGCCACTGCCGACTGCTCCGGCCCCGCCTCCGACTAAGTAATCGTCGTTCTCGTGTGAAATTTGAGCTCCCACGTGCGCTGTGGAATGTTGTCTATGTGGCAGACGGGTTATCCCCGTAGTGCCGCCCATGCATTCTGTGAAGACCTACTTTTTGTCGCTTCCGATCTGACTCGGCGTTGCAAAGGTATTGGATTGGCCACACTCTGTCACGGTGGGACTTTTTGTTGTCGTTTTTCCCATTGGGCACCCTCGGCCGGTTCTGTTCAGCCGCATGAGAGGAAATGACATAATCGGGTTAGTAGACACGCTAATGAGGAGGAGCCCGACTGCTGACGCTCGTGCAGCGTCGACTGAAAGTCAAGAGGAAACAATCGAAACTACTCCCGTAGAAATAACGCCCGCGAAGTTCATACACTGCTGCTGTGCATGCACACAATGTTTTTTTGTTTCATCCTGCTTGGCGCTAACAATCAATTGTTACGTCCGATTTGGAACACAGTTAAGATATGAAATAGAAATGGCCATGCTTGACAGCACTTCTTCCTGGAAAACTGGAAAAGTTTCTCCAACCACACACTGCAACATATTTTTCAGATTTTATATTTGCATTTTATATTTTACAGACTAAACGATTAGACCCTGAGTTGCAAGTTTCTAAATCTTGTTTATAAATAATTATATATATATATATATATATATATATATATATATATATATATATATATATATATTATATATATTGTGTGTGTGTGTGTGTGTTGTAAAAAGGGGGGGGGGGGAAAAAACTTTCCCTTATTTAAAAATTTTAAGGGTTTTTTTTTTTTTTTTTTTTTTTTTTTTTTTTTTTTTTTTCCCCCCCCCCCCCCCCCCCCCCCCAAAATTTAAAGAAAAAAAACCCCAAACAAGTACGACAGTGATGTTTAACCTATCCTTTTTCAACATGTTCCACAACCAGTTCCGCTACAACACTTGCAATTTTTAAACTACCAGAAACACCATTGATATTTTCACGTGTGACAATATATGCGGATTCCACCGTCTTCCGACACCTCTTCCCAAGTCCACCACTAAGAACAGATGCTCCTTTCCAATTTGTGAGATGGTCTTTTTCATCGGCATGCACCACCATAGCATTAGAAAGTCTATGGTATCTGAGGTCTGAACGATGTTCCCCAATTCTAGCCACTATCTCCCGCCCCGTTTCCCCATAGTAACTTGTTCCACATCCTCCCGCGCAAGGAATTTTGTAGACTACGCTTTTTTCGTTCACGTTGCGGGCCCCTCTCTTGACTATGTCTTTGATTTTGACCCCTGCTCAGAGTCTGATATTGATCTTGTCTTTTGTGAATCGGGAGATGGTGACTGCTCCCTGTGATTCCGGTACTGATATGCACCTTGTTGTCAAAACTCGTTGTTTGGCCTTTGTCGTGCACATCACCTTTTCCGCTTCTTGGTGCAACTTCACTATCAGACCATGTATATATATATATATATATATATTTAGATAGTCAAAACTAAGGATACGATTTAACAATCTTGCAACTCAGGGTCTAATTGTTTAATCTGAAAAATAAGTACAGCGTAAAATGCACGAAGGTTAATTTATCTTACACAACATCTTTGAGGCAACGTGTGCCAGAGGTTTCGTGCTCCGGGCTCGGTCATCCGCATCAAGGCGTTATCCAATCTCCAATTGGGAATCGCATTCATGCATTTTTGTCTCAGATCTTCTATTTTCGGGTATTATTTCAAGCGTCCTGTGTACCTCCCGACTTCAAAAATGCCACTTTTTCCCCAAATCGAATTTTCTTTGCCCGCCCATCTGCCTTAATATCAAGGTTCACGAAATTTTTCACTTTTCGCAGTATCACTTCCATCGAGGGCGGCGTTCCATCCTAAACACCTATCTGCT
The DNA here is from genome assembly GCA_034440615.1 of Ashinkailepas kermadecensis. Classification (NCBI taxonomy): domain Eukaryota; kingdom Metazoa; phylum Arthropoda; class Thecostraca; family Neolepadidae; genus Ashinkailepas; species Ashinkailepas kermadecensis. The sequence goes on from JAOTOM010002196.1 coordinate 48,942, forward strand.
ATCTACGCACCTGCATGATCTGCAGTTCATAAGCTGGCCCATAGGTGGCAGCACCATCGCACCGCAATTGATAAAGCATTCGGCAATAGTCGACCGAGTTTATGTAGACACGGTTGTCAGATACTCACTTCACCACGGTTGTCCTCAAGCTATTAGTCCACATCCACGTTTTTCCTCATATCCTTTAATGCCCATCCCTCTGGGGCGGAGCCGCTCGGTGCCGTCTGCACCGCGCGCAAAAATGCATATATTTTCCCGCCGACTTATCACCGGTGTGCGCCGCAATGAACGCGTGTCCCTGCACTCGCGTCATTGAGATGGCTGAAGATCGCAGAGATGGTCCGGGAACACGATTGCGTTCGGGTGCACGGAACCCTGAGTGTTGAGCACTGCCCGGAAGTTGTTCGTGAGATGTTTACCAGGCGGTCACGAGTCTCGCAGAGGAAGACAAGAGCTGGGTCAGTCGGCGAGCTTAATCTCGCAAGATGTCGACTCACTTAGACCCAGCGAGGGTGCCGTACCGTGCCGCCGCTGTTTGGAACATCGAACAACAGCAGACAAACATCGAGTCGCTCCGCATCTTTATGCATTGGTGCAGAGTCGCTTTTTGACAATGTAGGTACATATAATGTCTCTGAGTGCATGAGCGGTATGCTTTTGAAATGTATCCGGCGCAATTTCTTCTTTTTCGCTGATGTGCACAACTTGTCTGGGTGCAGAACAGCCACTATGTGGGAGCACCCAAATAGATGACTTTGACTTTATGCTTATGCAGGGAAACATTTTGAGATGAGGGATGAGTTTATTCGCTGCCAGGGGTGATGACGTATGAGAAGCGTTGAGAGAATGCAGCAGGAAGTGGTAGTCATCAATCTACTGTACATATATATATATATATATATATATATATATATATATATATATATATATATATATATATATATATATATATATAAGTTGCCAGCAGAGGCGACACTGGCGGATACGCGCCGACGCACGTCGGTGTCAGTTAGAGAAGCATTGAGACAGCCTCCAGCGCGAAATTTCACTCTTTTTTAACGAAAGCATTCCTGTAAATGCTAAAGAATCATTTAAGGATTGTTGGAGCATTTACTCTGCATGATATCCGTAGGCTTCGATTATCGATAAGATTTGGGTCCGCTACAGGCAAAAAAAACAGAAACCGACGTTTTGACCGTCCGCCTGCATTAGCTTACCATATGAGTCGCAGGCAGACCGCAGGAGTCGCAGGTAGACCGCCGAGACACCAACTGAACGGTGTCAGGCGGACCGCCGAGACACCAACTGAACGGTGTCAGGCGGACCGCCGAGACACCAACTGAGCGGTGTCAGGCGGACCGCCGAGACACCAACTGAACGGTGTCAGGCGGACCGCCGAGACACCAGCTGAGCGGTGTCAGGCGGACCGCCGAGACACCAGCTGAGCGGTGTCAGGCGGACCGCCGAAACTGAACGGTGTCAGGCGGACCGCCGACACACCACTGAACGGTGTCAGGCGGACCGCCGACACACCAGAACGGTGTCAGGCGGACCGCCGACACACCAACTGAACGGTGTCAGGCGGACCGCCGAGACACCAACTGAACGGTGTCAGGCGGACCGCCGAGACACCAACTGAACGGTGTCAGGCGGACCGCCGACACCAACTGAACGGTGTCAGGCGGACCGCCGAGACACCAACTGAACGGTGTCAGGCGGACCGCCGAGACACCAACTGAACGGTGTCAGGCGGACCGCCGAGACACCAACTGAACGGTGTCAGGCGGACCGCCGAGACACCAACTGAACGGTGTCAGGCGGACCGCCGAGACACCAACTGAACGGTGTCAGGCGGACCGCCGAGACACCAACTGAACGGTGTCAGGCGGACCGCCGAGACACCAACTGAACGGTGTCAGGCAGACCGCCGAGACACCAACTGAACGGTGTCAGGCGGACCGCCGAGACACCAACTGAACGGTGTCAGGCGGACCGCCGAGACACCAACTGAACGGTGTCAGGCGGACCGCCGAGACACCAACTGAACGGTGTCAGGCGGACCGCCGAGACACCAACTGAGCGGTGTCAGGCGGACCGCCGAGACACCAACTGAACGGTGTCAGGCGGACCGCCGAACTGAACGGTGTCAGGCGACCGCCGGACACCAACTGAACGGTGTCAGGCGGACCGCCGAGACACCAACTGAACGGTGTCAGGCGGACCGCCGAGACACCAACTGAACGGTGTCAGGCGGACCGCCGAGACACCAACTGAACGGTGTCAGGCGGACCGCCGAGACACCAACTGAACGGTGTCAGGCGGACCGCCGAGACACCAACTGAACGGTGTCAGGCGGACCGCCGAGACACCAACTGAACGGTGTCAGGCGGACCGCCGACACACCAACTGAACGGTGTCAGGCGGACCGCCGACACACCAACTGAACGGTGTCAGGCGGACCGCCGACACACCAACTGAACGGTGTCAGGCGGACCGCCGACACACCAACTGAACGGTGTCAGGCGGACCGCCGAGACACCAACTGAACGGTGTCAGGCGGACCGCCGACACACCAACTGAACGGTGTCAGGCGGACCGCCGACACACCAACTGAACGGTGTCAGGCGGACCGCCGAGACACCAACTGAACGGTGTCAGGCGGACCGCCGAGACACCAACTGAACGGTGTCAGGCGGACCGCCGAGACACCAACTGAACGGTGTCAGGCGGACCGCCGAGACACCAACTGAACGGTGTCAGGCGGACCGCCGAGACACCAACTGAACGGTGTCAGGCGGACCGCCGAGACACCAACTGAACGGTGTCAGGCGGACCGCCGAGACACCAACTGAACGGTGTCAGGCGGACCGCCGAGACACCAACTGAACGGTGTCAGGCGGACCGCCGAGACACCAACTGAACGGTGTCAGGCAGACCGCCGAGACACCAACTGAACGGTGTCAGGCGGACCGCCGAGACACCAACTGAACGGTGTCAGGCGGACCGCCGAGACACCAACTGAACGGTGTCAGGCGGACCGCCGAGACACCAACTGAACGGTGTCAGGCGGACCGCCGACACACCAACTGAACGGTGTCAGGCGGACCGCCGAGACACCAACTGAACGGTGTCAGGCGGACCGCCGAGCACACCAACTGAACGGTGTCAGGCGGACCGCCGACACACCAACTGAACGGTGTCAGGCGGACCGCCGACACACCAACTGAACGGTGTCAGGCGGACCGCCGACACACCAACTGAACGGTGTCAGGCGGACCGCCGACACACCAACTGAACGGTGTCAGGCGGACCGCCGAGACACCAACTGAACGGTGTCAGGCGGACCGCCGACACACCAACTGAACGGTGTCAGGCGGACCGCCGACACACCAACTGAACGGTGTCAGGCGGACCGCCGAGACACCAACTGAACGGTGTCAGGCGGACCGCCGACACACCAACTGAACGGTGTCAGGCGGACCGCCGAGACACCAACTGAACGGTGTCAGGCGGACCGCCGAGACACCAGCTGAGCGGTGTCAGGCGGACCGCCGAGACACCAACTGAACGGTGTCAGGCGGACCGCCGAACACCCACCAACTGAACGGTGTCAGGCGGACCGCCGACACACCAACTGAACGGTGTCAGGCGGACCGCCGACACACCAACTGAACGGTGTCAGGCGGACCGCCGACACACCAACTGAACGGTGTCAGGCGGACCGCCGACACACCAACTGAACGTTGTCACTGCGGCTCTTCTGGCTGCGGATCTTGGCACTTTGGCGCACGGAATAGAATGCCGGCTTGACGGGGTTTGACCGAGGGACATGAATATATATGTTCACAGCACAATCACCCGACACTTTGTTTATCTACCTCTGCGTTCAGCGTATCACTGGCAGAAACAAATACAACATTGCCATTAATCTGAACCAGGTCCTTACACTCGCACTGATCTTTTCGGATTCAAACCCCGACAAAGTCCCCCCCTCCCCATGCTCTCATTTTAGCACATGAAACACCCCAAGCTGGAGTATCTATTTCGACAAAACAAAAATCTACTCTTCCCCATCGAAACCCAACTCAAATTTTCCCGACATCAAGAGGCCCACCCACAGTACACACGCTCCTGTACTGACGGCTCCTGTATGTACCAACGACAGTACAGGAGCCGTCTCATGAGTGGGCCCTACAATGGTGAAACGAAGTTAACACGGCACCATTCGTTCTGCACGGCGGAGTTAGTTGCCATCCTAAACTTCCAGCAACATATCATTGAATACATCACCACACCCACCACCGTCTACCCTGACTCAGGCTCATCCATTGACTCCCTCGCAGCCATACACAACACTACCCATCCCACACTCCACGCTATCCGACACCTCTACCATGTGCACCACGCTCACCTCCAACTTACACTTCTCTGAGTCCCCGGCCACATTGGCATGCCCTGTGACGAGCGAGAGGATGGGCTCGCCCATGGAGCCATTGACCTCAAACCCGCCCCCGTCTCACGGTCCCCTCCCCAGTGATCTACTGTCTCTAGCTAACAATATATTCAAAAATGTACCGAGGCATGCTGGAGACACGAACTTCAAATTTGCATCACATTAAATCAATCCTTTCCAAATGGCCATCATCACACCAACACTCACGCACACAAGAGGTGGTGCTTTCCCGTTTGCGGCTAGGCCACATCATGTCCGCATACGACTACCTCCTCAATCGACCTCGCTGACCTCCACTTTGACGCGTGTGTGACATCCTCTACTCCTTTAGACATTTTTACCTCTGTGTCCTATATATAATGTACAACGTCGCGTCATTTCCGCTAACTTCGCAAAGCACCACATTCCACTTTTCGCACACTTCTTGGTGGTGATTGGCCCCTTCGGCTGAGAGCCGAAGGGGCCCTGAGCTCCTTGAGCGACTTTTCACTTTTCTGCGTAGTACAAAAATGCTACGATTCATTTAAAGTAAAACGCTATCACCCTCTCCACTCTCGCATAGCACACATATATATGGGTATCCAGAAGTGTTGTTTTGTATACTTTTGGAGGGGCATATCCCCCCCCCATGTTCAATTTTTACCCTACAATAGTGACTTTGACCTCCTCCCCCCCCCAGTATGAAATGGCAATTGACATGCAGCGAAAAACATGCGACTGCGAGCTGCGATCGGAGCGGGGGCGCCGATGGCCCCGCCGATGGCCCCGCCGATGGCCCTGGAAATAATGACGTCCGTCCGTTCACTCTGGTGGCCTTCACTCCGGACGTATTCCAGGTGACTGCCCGCCACCGTTAACGTCGCGACTTACCCTGTAGTGTGGCTAGCGTACTGGTGTCCGGAGACACTGCGTCGACTGGCACCGTCTGTGCAGCTGAGTATCTTGCCGCCATTGCCGACATCAGACCTGAAGCTGAGGCTTTCAAGAATATGTCAGCTGCGGTGACCAGTTGGCCCAGAGGAGCTTCCTCTGACAACAGCGATATTGCTGCCCAAGCTGCCTGCGGCAGCCGTTGAAGATATAGTCTTCAACAGCTCACGGTTGTGTGGGGCATCTCCTGCTGTAAGTGCATGCCCAGGAGCAGCTGGAACTACTGCTGATCTCCGAGCTGCTGGCGGGGATCTAGGGCTTCCTGAGGGCCGCTCGCGATGGCGCAAACCGGCGCCTCAAGGCGTCAAGAAGGGCCACGAGCCTGGGAGTCTGGGCCTGAATAATATCCGCATCTGCTTGGCGATCGACACAGAAAGGCTTGCCACCAGCAGGTCGAACTTGGTGCTGTTTTTGGATTCCAGCCACACAAAACGCACAGTCCGCCTGCGTCGGCTAGAGGTCTGTCCTCTCCGGAAGAAAGAGAAAACTGATAGCCTGAACGCGGCCAGCTGCAGACTTACAAATACAGGAGTCAGGAGCAGATACAAGGGGAGGGAACAGGGGGCATATGCCTCCCTCCCATGAAACTTGGCCGCTCCTCCGGCCGGGAACAGGCATCCCTCCGGGAAGGCTTGAGTGAACCCCCTATATATATTTTAGTCAGGAGCGAGAGAGAAAGAAGAGAAAATAACCTCGAGAGAAAACAAAAGGGCCTCTTCAGTGTGCTCGAATGGACTTACCTAGAATTTGTCTGTCAGAGGCTCCCCTCAGAAGGAAAAGACACCCCTCCAGGAAGGCGCGGGTTCAGAAATTGTCATGAGGGGAACTTTGTCTCTCGGGGACGGGGGCTTACCTGAGAAAAAAAAATTGAGGTGTGTGGCGCACTCGGGAATTTTCGGAGGGGAGTCTTTACCTTCCAAGGTACGCCTCAAACTGAAAAAGTCGATGGTGTTCACTCAAACACGCTGAATGGGAGCCTTTTCCTTCCAAGGAGCACCTCTGGATGAATAGTTCGAGGGGAATGCACTCGAGCACACTGAAAGGACGCCTTTTACTCTGAAAGGGGCACCTCTGGACAAAAATTCGATGGGGATGCACTCGTGCTTTCCCATAGTGGTCTTTTCCCAGCCGAAGGGGCGCCAATTTCCATGGGGGCACATGCTTTCAGTGCCATTCCTGTATCCGCCTCTGCCTCCAAGTACTTTTGCAGTGGCGTCCCTCCGAAGAAATGGTGCCCCTTCAGACAAGTGCTCCCATGACAATTCCTGACTTAATTGCAGAAGTCCCCGGCGCTGGCAGGGCCGCCGCGCTGCAAACGTTAAAATGTTAAGTTTTGAAAATTGCTTTTTGCACATCCTCGTCTTTTTCGCGGAGCTACAGCATGGAGTATGACCCATCACCCGATGCCCAATCTTTATAATGGAGAATCATTATTTTCTGATATATTTCTGTCTACATGTGTGATAAGATACCTTCTTCAAAATTATCCGTAACTTCTACTATAACGACTACCTTGCTTATTTCGCAGGCACGTACCTACTTGGGGAGTGTCGCCGCATACGTATTTTACCGTACAGGACATATGGGACATATACAACGGAGAGACAAGAGAAATTGATGCTTCTTAGAACAGCTACAGAGAACCGCAAAATAGTACAGAGGCAACACAAATATTGCACATGCAGTGTACTTAGTATACGACAAATTAGAGCCATCTTCATTTCGTGACATCAGCGAATCAGACAGCCAAACAGCGAGTGGTGCGCATTTGATGCCTTGTACTGTACTTACCTGCTGTTATTCCGACCTTCTCATTCGTAGAAACCACGCTTGCTCGTATATGGCCTGGTTTTGTTCCCAGCATTGCTTTTTATCCTACTCATGTGTATCGGCTTCTTTTCCTAGATAGTTGCGCAGTCTCACACCCTCAGTACGACTTCAAGAATGATAGTCCACGTAGCAAGTGTGAGTGTGTGATAATACAGGCAGTAAGCATGCATCTGCAAAGTTTTCGCTTGACGTCGGTGACGAGGGGCCTAATTCCATATTGACAACGTTTGCTCTGCTACTTCGGTTTAGAAACGCTACGATACATCGATCGAGATCCCTTTTACATCGCTCACGACGGCTGCTTTATTCCACCCCATGCATACTTACTTACTAGTACCCTTACTAGTAGGGCACTGGTACTGGTAACGGGGTTGAGGTTGCAGTGATGTAATATGATTCGTTACAGGGGTGTGACATTAGGGCGGGCCATACTCCGGTGCCAACATGAGTCCCAATTAAATTATAACATGAGAGGTGTCTAAGTGATATAGTTTTTCAGGAGGAATTCAAATATGAGCCTTTTTTGATAGGATACCTCTAACCTACATCATGCGTGTATTTCTAAATCGCCAATTTTACCCTTTCGAACCCCTGTTTAAGATAGTAAAAGGTATAAGGAATATCATGCATATTGACGAAGCCAAATCAATTTTACATATTTTTAACAGGTGAACTGCATGCATATTACTGGAAACAACCACAGGAACAATTCGTGACTTACTGAACATTGCCAGGTGTCTAAGTGATATAGTTTTTTTCAGGAGGAATTCAAATATGAGCCTTTTTTTATAGGATACCTCTAACCTACATCATGCGTGTATTTCTAAATCGCCAATTTTACCCTTTCGAACCCCTGTTTAAGATAGTAAAAGGTATAAGGAATATCATGCATATTGACGAAGCCAAATCAATTTTACATATTTTTTTAACAGGTGAACTGCATGCATATTATTGGAAACAACCACAAGGAACAATTCGTGACTTACTGAACATTGCCAGGTTACACAAGTCCTGCTTTCACTCATTCTTGGACATCAGCCTCCTGCTGGTCTCCTGAGCCCTGATCCCTCTTTTCCGGTGAGAAGTACTCAGCCAAAGCATCTGTCACCATTTTAACAACTCTCTTAATAAGTCGTATGTGGTAAGGCCAGCTGAGCACCTTCATGGGGGTGTTGAAGTTCTTCACCTCCGAGGTGCTCAGGTAGTAGATGAGAGGTGACTCTGACGCACACTGTGACTAGCTGATGAAGTCACTAATGCCACAAGCATCGTGATTGATGTCAGATGTCCTTCTGGTTCTGACATAGGAGTCCAGCAGCTGAGTGTCTGGGGCCTCCCCTCCCCTGATTGCGACTATCTCCACTCATCAATCCTCTCCTTTTGATCCTCAGAGCACATCAGTGTTTGACTTGTGGCTTCACTGTGCTCATACTAAGCAGATACTCTCACAGTCGGCATCATAAGCTCCAGCACCTCCATCCCTAGAGACTTGAGGCAGTCTAACTGAAACAGGATGTGCTAGGCACTTCGATCCAGGAGTACTTGACCTTCCCAGTGAACCAACATGGATAGAGCGTCCAATGCCAAATTCCACAATTAATCGCAGATTCTTCATGTTCTTTCCTTTAAGTCGGTGCTTGAACACCCAGAGCTTGAGAAGTCTGCTCGCTGTAGTGAACCAACTGCTGGGGTTCACTGGTCCAATCTCCAACAGGGCCAATCGCTCAGGAAGCACTTCATCCCTGACCGCACAGACAAGCTTAGAGCCATAGTGTCGATCGGTTGAGAGATCTTGAATGACCTTGTTAGGTAGCTTGATTAGTGAAAGGCCAATAGACTTCCGGGGAGGTTTGGATTGATTTCCATGTGTATAGCAGAATCAAGGAGCTTTCCTATTGAATCGGAAGATGTGTTGTCTGTCTGACAGAGTAGGACCATCAAGGTCAACAATGAGACGGCGCAGGGGAAGTTGCCAGTGTCCAGACTGTACACCAACCAGACCAGCTTTCTCCCCAGGTGTAGCTCCGGCTTCCGCACTACTTCAGCATTCACACCAGTGTTGACATTTGTGGAGTTTTTTTACAATGTCCCACAAGGTCTTATCAAAACCTGAGGCAAGTTGGAGTAGATGGTAGCTGCCAGGATCACTAGCAACACCATAGTGTCCTCCCTTTAACTTTACAGGACATGATTGGCCACTGCCTTCAGCTTCCATCAATTCCATCATCGCATGCACTGGTCAGATTAATCCGCCCATCAATGAGGATGCAGGATTGGAATCTCATCATAGTTTTTCTGGACCTTCGCTGCAGGCTAAGGGTTAGTTTCAGGGAAGAGCTCAACTTCATAGACAACATCACCCTCGGCACTTCTCTCCAGTCCCAGGTTCACCATTTGCCAAAAAGTTCACATCTTTCCTGGTTACTTTATCTGCTGCTGCAGCATATTTCTTCTTGCTCCTTCTCCTTCTCTCTTCCTTTTTCCATATCCTCCTACATTTGCAATGTCCTCACCTTTCTCTTCTTATCTGGCAGATCAGGATTTCCCATTTGGAGGGATCCTTTACTTCCAGCCTTCTCATTCTGTTCCTTGATGACAAGATGTTCCACAGGAATCGTTTTTCTCTGCTACAGAAACAGATAATGTGGACTTGGATGCCACAGCCCTCACAGCCTCCCCATACAACTGGTAATTTGGCACTTGTAGGTCAACTTGTAGGTTGCAATATTCAACTGCATTTTGATGTAGCTTAGAGTTATCAGAATTAAAATGTAAAGTCAGATGTTTTCCCCACACCAAACTACATTATTTAAACACCCCTCGCAAATGAATTACAAGAAATGCATAGTATGACATGGTCACACACATGTTTTTGTACATTTTGGTGTTGCAGCATGGCTGTTGGTGGGAGACCGCGGCAGATGGCAAATGACAGTCGAGTTCCTAGATACTTCTGGGTTGCGTGCTATGTGCTCTGAGATTATTAAAGGCAGATGCGTTGTATTATTTTATTTTATCAGGGAATTTTCCAACAGCCATCACACCTTCATATTTTCATGACAAGTCACTAGAATGTGACAGTCAGAAAGAGCCTGATTTGATTTAGATTGCCAGATATCGTCATACTTAGCACGTGTTTCCCACCGACGTTACTCAGGCAGCGTTCACCTTACGTGTTTACACTGGCTGTTCAGTAGTGAGCGAGCGTTGCGAGTGAGCGCAGTGATACAAGTGCTAAAAACACACTTAGTTTTCTTTGCTTGAATTTTGAGTATATCTGGAACTCGACCTCTTTTCAGATGATATTGGTATTAGATGAACTAATGTGAAAACGATGCGTTAGGTAGATTTAACTGACGGTTGCAATTGAGCAGGATTAAATATTGTCAATATTTTATATCGTTTAGTGCTTGTTATATGTAAGGCATACTTATACACAGTAGGTAGTTTTTTTATTGACGCTCCTTACAATGATTCAGAAGTTTGAAATTATACGTATTATATTTCGCGCACAACCCTTGGTCACATACATTCGGATAAGTGGCATTGTACGACGACTTGACAATCGCCAGAGTATAAATATCCTCACACGTGATTGTTACACAGGCGCACTACCATGAATAGCTGAGACACATACAATTTCCTATGACAATACACGCTACACGTTTACCTCACTAAACGCCAGGAGGAATAGTTCCTATTTAACTTGGGTATAAACTCGCGAATACACATCGACTCAGTGATTTTTCCCTCCGGGTGGTCTTTGCAAGTTTTAATGATCTCCAAGGTGCGAGTATTTTTCGCTGAAGTTATACTGCTACTGCTGTGGGCTTGTCTAAAATGATCTGCCATCGGTGTGTCAAACGTCATGTTTTTTTTTGCATCGCATTGGTGCTCGTTGAACCGAAGTAGAACGGGGCGAACTGTCTCGCCAATGTATGTGGCCTGTTGGCCGCTATCGGTGCAAATATTACAACTAATTCGGTACACAAGTCCATATAAGTGACACTTCCCGGCCACTCCGGCTGAACACGCCGAACAACGCCGGGTACCCGCGGGGCATTGAGGTTGGGGGATGTCTGACCTAACTAGTAAACTTTTTATAGTGGCGGTGCTCGCCCACCGCCACGCACACGACACGCACTCAAGTTTAAGCGTGCGTGTCGCCTGGGCGAGCACCGCCACCAAAAAAAGCTCTTACTTGCTCGATATCCCCGGATTCCACGTAAGCCAGTTTAGCGGTACTCTTTCCTCACGTACCTCGTCTCTAGCGGATGGCACTTTGTAACCGCTGAAGATTAAAAAAGAAGAGTGAAATATTCGGTCACTTATATGTTTGACTTGGGAAGGTAATTACTTTTGTGCCATCAAAAAGAAAGTTGGTTTGTGGATATGCTAGTTCCAGCGATCAAACGGAGCTACGCAACATGAACCGCCAGAACAAAGCCAACCATAATGGTGGATGTCTTCGAGTGATTGGTGATGGAGGGAAGTAGGTAGGTTGGATCAAGTGCAATGAAGACAATACACCAGTAACAAGCATCTACGTACCGCGTCCTGTGTAGGGTGCCTGGGCCGCAGGTTCAGTGCTGCAGTGGTGAATATCGCATTCAAAATGAAGAGGCTTCTAAGATTTTGGGTACTTTTCTATAACAAAATATTGTTCATATTATTATTTCTGGTGTAGCAAACAAAATTTGTTTACAAGTGAGATTCTTACGTTCCGAAATTGAGCTGGACGTGCATTGAAGCTGAACTGATGTGTTCGTTTAGTCTGAACTGTAAGTTGAATATCGACAGTATGAAAAACAATTACTTCATTAACTTGGAATATAATAGCCAACATCCAAGAATGTTTTTTTGTTCAATTTGCAGTGGTATTTCCACCTACCAATCACATTTCACAGAAAATAAGTTGTGTGCTACCGGATCTACTACTAGACAAGTGTTTTTTAACCCTTTTTCGTCGTTCCATGTTAAGTTATAATGAGGTTAAAAAAGTAGTACATCCGATGCTTTTCGTTTTGGTGCTCAGGCAACATGATGTGGTTTAGTTTGCTAACCTATTGATCAGATCCTTCGAGTTACTACATTTTTAGGATCGCATAATTCCTGGTATTATTTTGCTTTGGGGTGTTCATGACACGAGTTTTACACACATTTTACCTCCATAGAACAAAGAAGGTGGCTATGTTTGGTTAGGACATATTAGGTTAAGTTAGGTTTCAAAAGAAAGGTGACTGATTTATTCAAAGTGCAAAACGGGAAATTGTTATTTCTTCAAAGGCGGTTAGGCTAGGTTAGGCTAGGTTTCGTGAAGTTTTTGTTTAAGTTGGGACGTTTCTAAGAACAAAAGATGCATGAAATTTGCCAGATTGTGTGGGAGATTTTAATCACAACAGGCAGATTAGGCTAGGTTAGGATTGGTTATGTTGCACTCAAAATGATTGTATGCTTTATTACCTATCTCCAAACCACATTTTTGGAGTTATTTTGCTTTGCAACTGCAAAGTAAGCATTTTCCGAGGAAATGAGTGGTCAAATTATCTCAACACGCGCCCTGGAGGCCCTCTGAAAATTACGCGCACTGGAGAGAGGGGGGGGAGCGGATTCCGCCCCCTCCCTAGGATATTCGGCTCCTAATATGGCTAGAGTAAAGATATTTTCATGGTAGATGGGTATGGTGCTGTTCTCTATTGTGTGCAATTTCCATGACCATAGGTCAATATTTTCAAGGCCAATTGAGGTCACATATGCCATATTTGGCTGGTTTTGCATAGCTTGGCTTAACATGGTTATGGATCGCTGCGATTGTGTTTAAATGCTCCATAATGGGCATCAGGGATGTTTTGGACATAACTAATGACTCAATACAGATAATAGATCCGACATTTGATTTCAGATCACCTATATATCAGCAATTTATCGGGTCAGTTACCGGTTCCAGTTATCGGAAACGTGTCGCCCGCCATTCCGGCGGGCGGCCCGGCACAATCGGCTTCACGAAGAAAGGGCTGAAGTGCATGAATGAGGTTGGAAACGCTTAGGTTCACAATGGCACAAACAAAAGTTTTCAGTAGGGAGTAGCATGCAAAATGACATGAATCGCATGACAGTCATTTGCGTTTATGACAACCTTCCAGTTGACCAAGTTTGGTTCCATTGACATGTCATGAAGTTGACCTGACTTGATCTCAGTGACCCAGCATGATCTTAACACAATATAGCAAAACAATTTACATTATACAAGTCGCTAGTATTGTCAAGAACACTTCACTTTTGCCGATATACGGGAAGCGCATTAGCGCCGTTTTTTGCGGTCTGACGCTGCGAAATGTATTTACTTTGACGGCCTCTACCTCCAAAAATGTTTGGCAGATTTTCGTTTTCCTTCTTTTAGCCCATTAACGCCCGATATAACATTTTTTTAATAGGAATGCTCAAACTTATTGACATAAAGACATAAAGACATAAAAGATCAGTGCAACTATGAGCCACAAGAGCCCTTCTTGGTTGCACTTTTGGACACTGAACCAGTTGCCCACCAAATCTGTATATCAGCCCTCCCTAGAATACAGAAAATCAAGCCCCCTATTCTTATAATGATTGTCTATGCCGTTTTTAAAGATGTGCAGTGTGTTGCTACTGACAATGGTTCCTGGCAGCTGGTTCCAGTGTTCGACTACCCTGTTGGTGAAGAAAGACTGTCTTAACCTTGTCCTGCTGTGATTAACATTAATTTTGAATTGATGACCTCTAATTGCATCATTTCTGTTAAATTCAAACATTTCCCTGAGATATCCCTGTTCCTGACCATGAACATATTTAAAAACCTCGATGAGATCTCCTCTCAGCCTTCTATATCTAAGTGAAAACATATTCAATTTCTTCAATCTTTCCTCATATGCCAGGTTGCCTATACCATTAACCATTTTTGTTGCCCTCTTTTGTACTCTCTCTAAAAGCCAACAATCTTTCTCATAACTAGGGGACCAAGCTTGGACACAGTATTCTAAATGTGGCCTGACATATGCACAGTAAAGCTTCCTGATGACCTCCTCACTTTTGTATGACACATTCCTCTGTATTGCCCCAAGCATTCTTAGTGCCTTTTTCCTGGCTTCTTTGGTCTGTTCTGATGCCCCCAATTTTGTGTTCAAAATAACAGCTAAGTCCTTCTCCTGCTGAATCACAGTTAATACTTGGCCACCCATCAAGTATGGCACCTTCATATTCTGCCTACCTACATGCATGACTTTGCACTTATCAAAATTAAACTTAATTTGCCATTGTTCAGACCACTTCACAAGCTCGTCTAAGTCGTTCTGCAGCAAAACCTGCTCATTGTGCCCTGTTATTTCCCGAAAGATCTTCAAATCATCCGCAAATTTCAAAACCTTACTGCTTAGGCCACATTCAATGCTATTCAGAAATATAATGAACAATAGGGCCCCAGTACCGACCCCTGAGGGACTCCACTAAGAACATTTTGCCATGATGACTTTGTACAATTTAGCATTACTCTCTGCTGTCTATCTGAAAGCCACAACTCTATCCATCTTAGGATGCTACCTGCAATGCCATGGACCTGAAGCTGCATCATTAACCGTTTATGGGGTACCTTGTCAAAGGCCTTACTAAAGTCAAGATATGCTACATCTGACATACCTAATGCCATCACTGTGAAGATATTCTGAATGTTCCATAAGTATCCTTCTATACTTAGCGTATTTTCCAGCCCGTCCTCATTTGAGGACACCGGGCGGAAGTGGGATGCTTTGGCGAGTAAATCGCAACAGGCAGTATTGTGTTCCAGAACAGTTTTCGCATCGCTAATAGCGACGCGATATATAATATGCAATATAATATCGCTTATATTGCATTCAGGTAGCTTCTTGAGCCAACGGGGATCGTTTGATGTAACCCTGGACCGCTTGTTTTCGCGTGTCTGCCGGTTGGTTATTTGCTTTGTTTTCCTCCGAACGCACATGGGCTTCCACGTATCCGGACGCGTCCTGCAACGCCGCGTCCCTGCCAATAATCTTCCCCTACATCCTCGTCTACCAGTTTGTCCACAGCCGGTGGTGGCAATGTCACAATGTCTACAGAGTCAGCATCACTGTCCGTGAAGTCGCCACTTTCAATCAGCTGTAAGGCTGCCTCCACCGTCAGGACTTTTTCCCGTCGCATAGTGACGCACGGGAGATGTGGCAAGGAAACCAATGCAGATCACAGTTTGGAGTCGACGCAGACAGGTACACCCACCACGCGCAACTCACAACGCGCACATGGCAAATGCTGCGGGCCGGGCAGGGCATGGACCCCGGCCGGCCGTCCCTAATCTCCCGCCACGCGTCCTCGGCCGGCTTCCACCCCCTTCCGCACGGTGTCCTCATTTGATGACACCTACCTTTAGACGGTTAGTGTTCGCTGATTATGGGAAATAAATGCCAGTGTTTGGGCATTCAAACAATCTTTTATCAATGCACGCTCCGAAATTATGTAAGTACTTGACTAGGAGACCTGTCCGGAGTGGCTTACAGTTTAACTTCAGGATGTCGAAAAACGCTAACTTTAAGGACCAGCCAAGTATTCCTGTGCAAGCAGTTTCGGAATCTGAAGTCATCACGAGGTACGCAGATGCCTTATGATCACTTTTCAAAGCGTTTGGACAGTTTGCGACTGACCAGATTTCCAAAATATACTGGAAATGTTGATGTCCTCATTTGAGGACACCGAGCGTTAATGGGTTAAGCGACGCGCCGGACATTTGTAAGCAGCTACACAAAACCTTGCGTATGTTGACCTGTAAAATCTGGAGTTATTTACGAAAAATCGTATGGATTTCGCCACCCCACCCCCGCCCCCTCTCCAGTGCGCGTGTAAATCATGTGCATAAATATTGCATTGAAAAATTCAAATAATGCACAAAATACCTCAAAGCACAAATGTACTAACGAACATCAACATATCGAGCCAAGCCTAACACCAATGCACTTGGCCGAATAATTACAAGTGCACTCTACAACAGTTTTGTCTAGTAGTAGATAGTACATAATCATGTTAAGCTATACTATTATTCTAGTGTTGTTTGCATGTATGTAGTCGAGACAATTCCCTTTGTTTCCCTTTATTTGTTTCCACGGAAGACACAGTGTTTCAATCTTGATCGGTTTCACTGTATTGGATTCCTGTTTCTTGAGCCTCATTCCTGTTGTATTTATTTTTGTGACTTCAGCATTCTGCATACGTTCGGCCCTCATTACATTCCTGATTCCATGTTTGAACAAGACACATAGTGTTTCTTACCAAGTTCTGTTCCATCTGTTGTTATCTAACAGGAATTTCTGATGATATGTGGATGGTCTTCATTACCTATAAAGTTGCAGGATCCGTGCATGTCTGCTTCAATGGAGGGGGATGAAGGACAGTAGCATACTCTAGATTCTCATTTTCTGCATTGCGAAGGTCACATGCCATACATCTTCCTGTGTAGTTATATTCTTGAGTGGGAGTTAGTTCATTTTACCCTGTAATCATGCAATAGTTGATTATCACCCTCTTAGTTTCTTCTTCACATGCTTGGAAATATTCTGATGCCTTATTTTACGTCCTACTGTCATTTGTTGTCCCGTTTTTGGTGTCTTTTTCAGTTCATGTTTTCATTTGTTGATGAAACATCCTGTATTGGCATTCACTTCTCCAAAATATGCTTACGTTATCCACATCCAATTGTGCATTTTCTCCTCCTTCATGACATCCACAACTTCCTTCATTTCTGCATTTTCTTATTTCTTTGCATTTCACTTGAATTGCTGCCATCCAGTCAAAATTCATGTTCACAGCAACATGTGTACTGTGCAGAGATGATGCCTGCCGTGTCCTGATATACCTCATGGATTTATGCAATGCCTATCTTGTAGACATGGCGTAGAGTACAGTGGATAGGGAGATAGGTAAGCTACATGGATCTGACTTTACTAATGAGCATGGGTGGAGACTCCAGGGAGGGTTGTCAGGACCCTCCCTGGGTTTTGTGGGATCCTCACTGGACCCCCATGAAAAGTCCATTTGCAGAAAATTTCAATATAAATGCAATGTAATCAATGAGAGGGGCTACGAAAACTCCAAAGCCGATGTCATTTAACTTCTAGGTTGATTTATGTTTGTTGTGAAGCCAATTATTCCCGCTGGACCCCCCCTCCCCTCCCGTCCGGAACCTTGATACATTGCCGTCACGGTCTCATGCATCACACGACACACCATGTGGTAGGCTCGACGCTATTCCCAACGCTGACCACTAACCAGAAGGTGCGCCAGTAGCCCCACGTTCCCGTCACGGTCATCGCATCGGGTCTAATGGAACAGACGACCGCAGGCGTTCGCGCCAAGATTAGATCTTGGCGCGAACACGTGCCGTCGGGAGATGAATGTCAGACATGTCCATGGCAGGCTATGACAGGATGTCGAGGGCAGGGAGGAAATTTACATTGGTCATTGCCCAGTGAACATACCGACAGCGGACCGACGACGTTCCGCTATCTGGACGCCCGTGGCCCGCTGTCGGCTGAGGAGTGGAATGTCCGCCAAGCCGACATGCAGCCGACACCCAGCCAACGTGGAACCGCTGTCAGTCTGCTGTCGGGACGCCAGGGGCCCGCTGTCGGCTGAGGAGTGGAATGTCCGCCAAGCCGACATGCAGCCGACACCCAGCCAACGTGGGACCGCTGTCAGTCTGCTGTCGGGACGCCAGGGGCCCGCTGCCGGCTGGGAAGTGGGATGTCCGCCAAGCCGACATGCAGCCGACACCCAGCCAACGTGGGACCGCTGTCAGTCTGCTGTCGGGACGCCAGGGGCCCGCTGTCGGCTGAGGAGTGGAATGTCCGCCAAGCCGACATGCAGCCGACACCCAGCCAACGTGGGACCGCTGCCAGGCTGCTGTCGGGACGCCAGGGGCCCGCTGCCGGCTGGGAAGTGGGATGTCCGCCAAGCCGACATGCAGCCGACACCCAGCCAACGTGGGACCGCTGTCAGTCTGCTGTCGGGACGCCAGGGGCCCGCTGCCGGCTGGGAAGTGGGATGTCCGCCAAGCCGACATGCAGCCGACACCCAGCCAACGTGGGACCGCTGCCAGGCTGCTGTCGGGACGCCAGGGCCCGCTGCCGGCTGGGAAGTGGGATGTCCGCCAAGCCGACATGCAGCCGACACCCAGCCAACGTGGGACCGCTGCCAGGCTGCTGTCGGGACGCCAGGGCCCGCTGCCGGCTGGGAAGTGGGATGTCCGCCAAGCCGACATGCAGCCGACACCCAGCCAACGTGGGACCGCTGCCAGGCTGCTGTCGGGACGCCAGGGGCCCGCTGCCGGCTGGGAAGTGGGATGTCTGACAACGACCCGCGTCAGCTGGCCGCTATTGATATGTTTAATACAACGAAGAATGGCTCTTAGATGCTCCTGGGTTTTAGACATTGCGTGTAAAGAAAGCATACGACCTTCAATATACCAGGAGGTGCTGAGTTGACATCAAAAGTAACGTTAAGGATTATACTTTATTAGGTACCCTGACGATGGCCCCTGGCCGAAACGTTGAGTACCTAATAAAGTATAATCCTTAACGTTACTTTTGATGTCAACTCAGCACCTCCTGGTATATTGAAGGTCGTATGCTTTCTTTACACGCAATGGCTATTGATATGCCTAATTCAACCCGACATATGTTCATATTCCAGATCAGTATTCTAATGTTGGGCCGAGAGCGGCCCTATGTCGACATGCCCTTTACGAGATGTCGAGCTCGCCCCGACACATCGCATCGGGTCTATCGAACAGACGACGGCAGGCGTTCGCGCCAAGATTAGATCTTCCATCCGCTATGGTCAAAGCCAATTAGACCCTCCTGAACTTGATCGTGCAGCAGAGATTTCCTTTCTGCACTTGTGCAAACTGGCACCTGTGACGTCGGCGCGAGGAGTCTAATTCAAATTCAGCGAACATTCGGACCATGCTCTCCCATACCTATCTCACTGCATGATTTTAAGAAGTCAGATTGTTTCGACTTTTTATCAAATCCTAGACAAGTTTGTTTAGGAAAATATCGTTTTTCAAAATGACATACATTGCCGAAATCCGAGGAGTAAAAAGTACTTGTTTTTGTTGTTCCATTCCGACTTTCCGCCCTTCGCCCAACTGGCCGACTGGATTCGCAAATGGCACCGAAAGGTCCAGCAGATATCACCCCTCCGAGACATGTGCGCCCTCTGAGTGCGGGTCCAAGTGCACCCACTTAAAAAATACGTGGCTCCTACACGGTAAGATGTCACCCACAAGATAGGTGCCCCCATCCGAATGAAATGTCTGGATACAGCAGTGCTTTGCCCGGTCTAATTGTGCAGCGAAATGGTTTGCGGACCAGAAGTCACGCACATCATACTGACAGACGACGGGTGGTGTGCTGGGATTTCACGGTTTTGTGAAATATTCCTCGGTCGATAGTTAGCTTTGCTACATCCCAATGACATCTGTGTGCATGCATATCTATCTGCCGGTGACGGAATATTTCCAAGATGATTGTGAGAGGCCAATGGTTTTTTTTTCGTGTCAATATTTCCACTCAACGCGCATAGATCCATGCTAAAGCTCAGCAACATTTGGGGAGGGGTATGTTCCCTCCCCTCAATAAGTAGTGATAAGTCCTATATTTACCGCAACTAATTGAACTGACATATTAATTGTAGGCTATCATTATTAGCATCAAGGTAAGGACGAATGGTTTTGAGGTGATTTACAGGAATTGCATTATCACACTGACACAAGCTATTTACTAACTTTTTCTATTTCGCATTTTTAGGGGAGACCAGGTCTAGTTGATAACGGGATGGTTGATGCAACAACATTTTCATTTTTCAATGAAATCGATTGCCATGGCTACCACACACGTTACTACTGGCACCCTCTTCTCGCCGCAGGAATAAGCGCAAGTCATTTCGACCCGAGGCTGCGTAGCGGTGACGATGTGACACATTTTTGGAGCGAAAGTAAAACTGCAATATCTTGCTTCGCCCTTAATTTCTGACTTTTTACCTACTTCTTAGCTTTTTAAGTGTCTCTTACCATTGTTCTCTCAGCTTTACAGCGGTAAAATGCATTTATCATTCGTCCCTACATTGTACTTGTAATGTTGCATAACATGTTGCACCCTGCAGAAGCAAATTTGCGGGGTAAATCGATGAAGCCTGCATCAACTTAATCAGCCCGAATGAACATCAGCCTGGCACGAATATGGTACGAATATGGTACCAAATATGGTACAGTTTTATAGCATCAAACGCCTAACACAAAATTAATTTGACACACTGTAAGAAAGTACCAATTGCTTGCATGCACGCATATGGGTAAAAAAAACGTTCATTTTGAACGCAGCGTGACAAAGTGTCATAAGCCTAAAGAGAAAAGAAGGTATGTATCACATCGCAAGGCCGAGGACCGAGCTTCTCTTGGCAATGGTGACTGGCTTGGGTTAAAACGCTTGATTTATTGCGAGAACGAACTTAATCGTGGAAAGGTCTTGGATTTCCAAAAAAAGAAGAAAACCGACATGCATAGGACGGACGGGAAGGGAGACACAGGTTTCATGATTCTGTGCGTATTGAGTGCATATTCCTGTTCCGGTGTTACATATGACTATGCGTTACCTTTTGTATAATAAATAATGGCAGCCAATATGGTATGTATGGCTTTTATGGTGACTGTCTCATCGATTTATACGTAATCGGAAAATGGCATAGGTACGTCAGGTAGTAGACTCGCCAAGGGCGAAAGGGAAAACCTTGGATCTCCCACAACCATGAAAAGAAATATTAGAACAGCAAATATTAGAGAAGAACGTGGAAACTTAGTTTCTCCACATCTAAGAACATTTTATGGAGAAAATATATTAAAATGATGCTGAAATGTTCCTTAAGTTAATGCTTAATTTGCTGTTGAGAGTAGAAATTCGACGAGGTTTGCGTATTGAAAAGTCGAAAACAAGCTTCAATATCCCAGCGAGCAGACCTGCTGCTGGTTCCCCCCCCCGGCCCCTCCCCAACTAGACAGCTGGATCCGCCAGTGTGTACATGTGCACGAACGTTGACGTGGTACAAGACGTTGAACGTTAACGTGAACGTTCTGGTAAACAAGAATAATAATCCGGTAACTTAGAAACGGTGGAGGTAGGTTGGGGAAAGTATGTTGTCATTTTTTTTTTTTTAATGGGCCTCACAGTGGTCGGAATTCGGTGCTATTAAACCAAAAATATCGGCAGGATGGGCACCCTCCAAATCCGTTCGACCCCTCTCATGCAAATCCTAGGCGCGCCACTGAGGGGGGATGGGCGGGGCTGACGCCGAAAACCGAAAGTTGCCTCCCCCCCCAAACCGGTGGGCTAGATCCGCCCGTGGTCCTACGGCCCTGTGCCACAGCAAATCCTATTCGATAATCTAACACCGGGAGCCGATTAGCGTGCGTCATTACAACAGGTTGCCTAGCATAATTTCAATGAGACTTTTCGACCTTACCCGTAGACATTCCGCTCGTATAATTTGTGTACATAGATATACTGACCATAGGTTTTCTGGCTGTAGATTTCTCACTGCTGGTTTTCTCACCATAGCCGAGTGGTTAAAATGTTGAGCTCTGGATACAAAGGCACCGGGTTCAACATTCGCAGCACTCGGGACATTTCCCAATCCCGTGGCCCACCGGCGAAACAGTGTGGGCGGCGCCATCAGCCCTGATTGTGCATAAGTGCGTCGTGAACCACCCAATAAACAAACAAACAACGGTCGTCACCACAGGATGTCTGCGGCAGTTGCGGATGCCGTGGCCACAGAGGCGGCCACTGCCGCCGAGACCGAATCCCAGTCCTATCTGACCCTCAGGTGCCCTATTTATTCCTGAGCGGTCAGGGGCTCATACCAGCTGACTGCCCTTTCCAGCGGGAATGGGCATTCCAACTCTGGCAGGCCCTCTTGTCTTGGCGGCCCTCGCCAGCCCGAAGGGTGAGTGTCTTCAGCTCTCAAGGGCCCTTTCTACACAAACTGTTAGAAGCATTTACATTTTCCTTGGTTATATATCCGCCCCACAGGGCGGTCGCCTGGACGGTCCCATCGGACCCGCCAGGGCCGGATTCCCCATGGACCCCTCCGTGGGCTTGGAGTCCTTCACGTAGCACCGAGAACCCTCCGCTTCTACCCTGGATCGTCCCCGAAGCCCGGGGGCCTCTTTATCGGCCCGAGGCCCGCTGCCAGCTCCGAGCCGCTTCATCAGCGTGAGCTAAAGCCGACCCAGTGACTCCGAGGTGGACGGTTCGTCGCCTATCCGTCGGCTCAGGGACCCTCTTTCACGTCTCAGCACACTATCCGTCTGGTCGGAGTCTCCTCTATCACGCAAGGGGCCTGCATCGTCCCAGGGGTCCTTCATACCGGCTGTAGGTTCTCTCCAACAGCCCGGGGTCCCCCACGGCTAGGGGTTCTCTCCGTCGTTGCAACGGCCCTCCTTAGCGATTCAGGGCCTTCTCAGTCAGGCTGGAGGCCCCGTTTCAATAGCTTGCCCCCCCCCATCAGGCGAGTTAGTTATTTATTGGGGCTTTCGTGCACATCGACTACATTGGTCATGCAGCGCCCATCCCCCCCATCAGGCCAGGACCCCTTCTACGGTTTGGGCCCCGCCCGTTGGCCCAAGGGCCTTTTCTGACTGTTCCAGCAACGAGGGCCCCTCCGCCGTCTCAGCCGGCGACAATCGTCCTGGCCGGTGACCTTTTTCGTCACTCGGGCACCTTTCATCGGTCCAGGGGGCCCTACACATCGGCTCAGTGTAACAGCTCACACTCTCCAGCCAGGCCCCGGCTCCGGCCCCGCATTGCGAACCCGACCACGCAGCCAACGTGCACGCTGTCGACGCCGAGCTCTGACAGCCCGCATAAACAAACTGCAAAATTTCGCACCTCAATAACAGCTGCAAATAAGCGTTGCACGATCGCGCATACCAAGTAGGCCATCGGACACCCGCACGCTATCTGATGTTCTGACAGATCATACAGTCAAACACGGCAAAACTCAACACATCAATTACAGACGCTGTCCGCTCACATAAACCAGGCGCGCGTCGGCCTACTTATTCGGATATACGCCAGACATTCAATTACCCTTATGCGTTGCACACTTGCTTTCACCTCTGCACAAAACTAGAGGTCAGAGTACATGCTTTTTCCGGTAGTATAAATACATAGTTAAATAAATACCCCGGGGCAGGAGCCTCGAGAGGGCAGACCATCAGCAGCCGTCGAGCTGTCAACATCGCTCCCGCCGAACGCCATCCGGCGACTACCACTGCGTAACCTGTCGTGGCGTGGGCACGGACCGACCGCCGACGGACTGAGAGCTGGGGTTTGAACAGTCTGTGTTCGTTTCAAAAAGTGCTTGTGCGTGCAGTGCAAAAATAACAACGCGAGGTATCTGACTATCACCGCCGTGTTTCAAGAACTGAGCATAGTGAGAGGTAAAGAACAGTCGCAGCCAACAGCACTCGTCTGCATCCTCTTCGACGCCTCGCGTACAAGCCGAAACGACGCGATTGACTCATCAGGGACCCTTACGGGCCACCTTCACCGGCGTCTTGACGGCCCCTTCCAACCATCCAGGGGGCTGCCCCCTTCGCCCCTGGATGCGCCAGAGACCGGAGTGCCAAACACACCGTGCGACACGAAAACTACGACGTGTGAAGTGCATTATAGATATGTATATAACGGCGGATCTGGAGCAGCCGAACAAACCAGCCGCCGGTGTCGTCCGGGTCAGCATGATACTCTACATCCGACATCAATATACAGATTGCAATGTCGATACAGTATTGTCAGCAGTAAGGCATCCAAAAAAACTCGGAAAACAATCGGGGTGAAATTGCGCCTCAAACGTCTATCTTCCACGCATGCCAATTGATGTTGCAACTTCCTCGAGTACAAAGACCGTATTAACTACCCAAAACACAGTCACAAACGGAAAACCACGAGCACCAGAAAACACGCATGCCTGCTACAGAGAGGCAGGCCGTGTTGGCAGATTGGCGCCGAGTGGCCGCTGTGCAGCAGGAGACCGACGCTGCTCAGTGCTCACCAACCGGCGCCCAGCTAATGGAACGGAACACATCCAACACGATGCCACGCCATCTAGAACGCAGGGATACTGGCGATGCAGCAGCACTCACAAAACCACAGCTACCACGCCTGAACAAGAGCCGAAAACATCGGTAAATCGCACTCAATCCAAACGATGGCACTAAGCTACCATATGACAGTGTTACCAGAGTGAGAGTGAGATAACCAGGTGCCCGGAATCGGTCCATCGCCACTATTGCACTTTAGATGGCATTTGTTAACGGCGAACCAGACTTTCGTGGTTCAAGTAAATAAATCACATCTGACGAAAGACGGTGTCACCGAATCAGTATGTCCCCAATTTCATCGACCAGCCACATCAGCGCGCGGGAAGCATCAGCTACGCAGACTGACACACGCTGAGCAAGAGCTCTGCTTCACACCATATACAGTGCCGCCGGCGCGTCCACCACGTCACAGCGTCCCACATCTACCGCTGTCCCAGCCGAGTCCCACATCTACCGCTGTCCGAGCCGTGTCCCACATCTACCGCTGTGCCAGCCGAGTCACCAGTCCCGCAGCGCCCCACATCTACCGCACCGGCTGCTGCCCCAGCTGCTTCACCAATTGGGCTCAGTTTTGCAGCGCTCAGGTAACCCTGCCGCCCTTCACATGCGTTCACACACCTATTCCGTGTTTCCAATTCGGTTTGGAGTCCACTCCGCGCTTGCGTCGCTGCGGTTTCCGCTTCTGCGGCAGCATCGACGTTCTGAAGCCAACCGTACACTCCAGCAGCGACAGCCTCAGTTCTGCACCACGCCCCATATTCTCCCATCCGTTCCCCATGCCAACAGTGACGTTTCTCAGCTTGCTCCAATCAAAACACTCACACCAGATTTTCTCCCGCTCGTCATGCACACCGGCGGCAACATTCCTAAGCCAGCACCCCTCCCCCGATGCTCTCTCACACGTCCTGCACACCGGCAGAGACATTCCTAGGCCAGCACCCCTCCCCCGATGCTCTCCCACACGTCCTGCACACCAGCAGCGACATTCCTAGGCCAGCACCCCTCCCCCGATGCTCTCCCACACGTCCTGCGCGCCAGCAGCGCCATTTCGCCGCTCGGCAGTGCCCCCTACGTTCTGAAACCGGCCGTCCACGTCACCAGCGACACATCCCCGTTCTCATAATTCTTGCCAGCCCGACACCCGACCTTCCGTGCCGTTCTGAGTGTCCCTGCCAGCCCGACACCCGACCTTCCGTGCCGTTCTGAGTGTCCCTGCCAGCCCGACACCCGACCTTCCGTGCCGTTCTGAGTGTCCCTGCCAGCCTGACACCCGACCTTCCGTGCCGTTCTGAGTGTCCCTGCCAGCCTGACACCCGACCTTCCGAGCCGCCCGTGGCGCTCTGAGTGACACCTGCGCTGCCCACGACGTCTTCCTGCCCAGGTCGCCACGAGGGCCTGAAGCTAGTCCTCCATGGTGACATCGCGGAACAGGTAGCTGAGGCTCTCCTTGTTGTGCAGGCGACGGATAGCCTCGGCCAGAAGAATGCTCACGTCCACCGTCTTTATCTTGTGGCAGTGGATCTTCTGCACATCGTGCGGCACCGTGTTGGTCACCACCACCTGAGGAAGAGAGCGCGGTTACACATTCGCTTTCCAGTACTCTACATCTCCTCATCGTCCACTACGCGATCTTCAGCCTTTTGGTTCGCTATCTTCCCCTTGTCCATTAACTGGGTCCTGCCTTCTTAATTAGCTTATCCAACTCACCAGAAACCTTTAATCAGTGCCACTATCTCGCCAGAACTCGTCCTTTCGCCTGTAGCCCGTTACTCTTACCACCATCCCGCCTCTTCAAACCCTGAACTCCTCACTACCTTCACCTCTTCAGAGACCCTGGCCCTTTCATTTCTCTTTTCCTCGCCACACCTCCTCACCCGTCCACTGACCCTCGCCTGTTCCAGGCCGGTCGCCAGGCACTGTCTGCCATCCCGACCTTTCCCCTACTTCTTTTTTAAACTGTCACCCCTTGCACCTCGTCAATAGCCGACTCTTCGATGAGCCGGGGCGCGTCGGCGGACAGCAGGCCATGAGTGGCCAGCACGTAGATCTTGTAGGCGCCGCGCTCCCTCAGCACCTCGGCGGCGGCCACAAACGAGCGTACGTCGTCGATCATGTCGTCCTGACAACGGAGAGATGCGTGACGGAACACACTGCAGGACGTCACACAGAACAGACACTGTACAGAGGGGATCATGTCGTCCTGACAACGGAGAGATGCGTGACGGAACACACTGCAGGGCGTCATACAGAACAGACACTGTACAGGATCACACAGAGCAGACACTGTACAGAGGGGATCATGTCGTCCTGACAACGGAGAGATGCGTGACGGAACACACTGCAGGGCGTCACACAGAACAGGCACTGTACAGGATCATACAGAACAGACACTGTACAGAGGGGATCATGTCGTCCTGACAACGGAGAGATGCGTGACGGAACACACTGCAGGGCGTCATACAGAACAGACACTGTACAGAGGGGATCATGTCGTCCTGACAACGGAGAGATGCGTGACGGAACACACTGCAGGGCGTCATACAGAACAGACACTGTACAGGATCACACAGAACAGACACTGTACAGAGGGGATCATGTCGTCCTGACAACGGAGAGATGCGTGACGGAACACACTGCAGGGCGTCATACAGAACAGACACTGTACAGGATCACACAGAACAGACACTGTACAGAGGGGATCATGTCGTCCTGACAACGGAGAGATGCGTGACGGAACACACTGCAGGGCGTCATACAGAACAGACACTGTACAGGATCATACAGAACAGACACTGTACAGAGGGGATCATGTCGTCCTGACAACGGAGAGATGCGTGACGGAACACACTGCAGGGCGTCACACAGAACAGACACTGTACAGGATCATACAGAACAGACACTGTACAGGATCATACAGAACAGACACTGTACAGGATCATACAGAACAGACACTGTACAGAGGGGATCATGTCGTCCTGACAACGGAGAGATGCGTGACGGAACACACTGCAGGGCGTCATACAGAACAGACACTGTACAGGATCACACAGAACAGACACTGTACAGAGGGGATCATGTCGTCCTGACAACGGAGAGATGCGTGACGGAACACACTGCAGGGCGTCACACAGAACAGACACTGTACAGGATCATACAGAACAGACACTGTACAGAGGGGATCATGTCGTCCTGACAACGGAGAGATGCGTGACGGAATACACTGCAGGGCGTCACACAGAACAGACACTGTACATAGGGGATCATGTCGTCCTGACAACGGAGAGATGCGTGACGGAACACACTGCAGGGCGTCACACAGAACAGACACTGTACAGAGGGGATCATGTCGTCCTGACAACGGAGAGATGCGTGACGGAACACACTGCAGGGCGTCATACAGAACAGACACTGTACAGGATCACACAGAACAGACACTGTACAGAGGGGATCATGTCGTCCTGACAACGGAGAGATGCGTGACGGAACACATTACAGGGGCGGCACACAGAACAGACACTGTACAGGATCATACAGAACAGACACTGTACAGGATCATACAGAACAGACACTGTACAGAGGGGATCATGTCGTCCTGACAACGGAGAGATGCGTGACGGAACACACTGCAGGGCGTCATACAGAACAGACACTGTACAGGATCACACAGAACAGACACTGTACAGAGGGGATCATGTCGTCCTGACGACGGAGAGATGCGTGACGGAACACACTGCAGGGCGTCATACAGAACAGACACTGTACAGGATCACACAGAACAGACACTGTACAGAGGGGATCATGTCGTCCTGACGACGGAGAGATGCGTGACGGAACACACTGCAGGGCGTCACACAGAACAGACACTGTACAGGATCACACAGAACAGACACTGTACAGAGGGGATCATGTCGTCCTGACAACGGAGAGATGCGTGACGGAACACACTGCAGGGCGTCACACAGAACAGACACTGTACAGGATCACACAGAACAGACACTGTACAGAGGGGATCATGTCGTCCTGACAACGGAGAGATGCGTGACGGAACACACTGCAGGGCGTCACACAGAACAGACACTGTACAGAGGGGATCATGTCGTCCTGGCAACGGAGAGATGCGTGACGGAACACACTGCAGGGCGTCACACAGAACAGACACTGTACAGAGGGGATCATGTCGTCCTGACAACGGAGAGATGCGTGACGGAACACACTGCAGGACGTCACACAGAACAGACACTGTACAGAGGGGATCATGTCGTCCTGACAACGGAGAGATGCGTGACGGAACACACTGCAGGGCGTCATACAGAACAGACACTGTACAGGATCACACAGAACAGACACTGTACAGAGGGGATCATGTCGTCCTGACAACGGAGAGATGCGTGACGGAACACACTGCAGGGCGTCACACAGAACAGACACTGTACAGAGGGGATCATGTCGTCCTGACAACGGAGAGATGCGTGACGGAACACACTGCAGGGCGTCACACAGAACAGACACTGTACAGAGGGGATCATGTCGTCCTGACAACGGAGAGATGCGTGACGGAACACACTGCAGGGCGTCATACAGAGCAGACACTGTACAGGATCACACAGAACAGACACTGTACAGAGGGGATCATGTCGTCCTGACAACGGAGAGATACGTGACAGAACACATTACAGGGGCGTCACATAGAGCAGACACTGTACAGGAGGATCACACAGAACAGGCACTGCACAGGGACATCACACATAACGGATACTGCACAGGGACACCATAGACCCACCATGAATACAGATGAAGCTATGGTAAGGAATAATTCAAGCACCCACAAACTCCCAAGGTTAGCCACACATTATTCAAGAATATGTTCAACATTCAAGGAATGCACAATCAGCAACTTTTATGATACATGTCTGCTGCGGCCCACAACCAATCGGCGCGAAACTTCAGCTAGGTGGAAGCATGGTTAAGAAATAATGACAAACCAACAGTCATGCATTTCGAGACGTTTGGGCAAATTGTTTCCCGCCACTTGTTCGCAATTGTTGAAGTTGTTAATTTTTTCCCGAGGCGACCCAAAAGGAACGCACAGTATCTCCACACGATGATAGTTACTAGGCACCCATTGTGCTGTGAGCACCACATGCCGCTACAACGTACCAACATCATGGCGATACGTCATTGTGCCGTGAGCACCCCATGCCGCTACAACTTACCACCATGATGGCGATAAGTAATTGTGCCGCGAGAACACCATGCCTCTACAACTTACCACCATGATGGCGATACGTCCGCCAACGTCACCCACTACCGATATTGGCGGCTTCTCCTTAGCAGCCTGTGTGGGCACGCCCGTCACGCCCATAGACATGGTGCGGGACGGGTCCACCTCGCCCTGCAGGGGAGGCGTAGTCAGACACTACGCATGGCAAGCTCACTTCGCTTTCGGGTGAGGAGGCAAGAAAGCGAGAGGTGCTACGGTGTACAACATTCGAGGTAATACAGTCGATAAGAACGGCACCGTTCGCACGCTTGGAACACCCATACATTCGGCTCTCGGACTCTTGCAGCGTCACAGTTTTCCCAAATATCTTCTTTTTTTTAACTACTGGCGGATATCGCGGCACGGTTCACAATGCATTTTGCGTCGAGATTATCATCGGTCTAATGTCATCATAAGCCCCATGCTAAATTTGCTAAGAGCAAGAGAGGTGATCCAGAATCCTGAACCATCAGAGCTTCCGCCCATGTCAAGCACCTACAAATATTAGTTTGAACCGAACCAAGAAATTAACCAATTGTAGCCATGCTATAAACCGGTACGATATTCGCATAAAATAAATTAACCAGATCACGTGCTGCATGTGTACAACATGCATTAGAAGCACTAAAATGAAGCAATTAACAAACAATTCAACATTTTCGTGCAGCGAGTGCCCGAGCAGTTCATACAGAATACCGCCGATTACAGGAGAGGCAGATGTATCTCGAGACCGATGTGTGTGGCACAGAATACCGCCAGCCACCTAACACTAACGATCTCAGCGCAAGCCAATCAACGCTGCCCGCTGTCTCGTAACAGCCAATCAGCATCCACCTCACCAGGCGTCAACCAATCGCCATCGATAGCGCGGCAGACCCCTGCGACTGGGTACGGGAATATTCCAGTGCAATCGCCGATAACGATTTCACTCAATGTATTCATCCAGAGGAGGAAAAGAAGAGGGGGATCGGTGTGATCACCAATGGAAACAGGATGACCTCATGGAGCCAAACATGGAATCGGAACAGCTCTGTGAAACTGATGATGACGGAGAGCCAGCAGAACAACTTATAATGGTAAATGGGGAGAGCGAGTTGTCTAAGACGAAGTGAAAGCTAATCAATTATTTATTTATAAAAAACTAAGCATATATAGGCATGCAAACGCCACATCATAGCCAGATGCTCACCTCATGTATTAAGCCGGAAAGGTCCGGACCAGGTCGCTATAACAGGAAATGACGTCACCAAGACGGAGGACGCTGACCAGGATCGAGAGAGAGAGAGAAGTTGTGTTTGTCCAGCCTGCCACCTGTGGGTGATATCGGCTGTTTCCTGTGGTTGAGTGTGAGAATGATAGGAGGATTAGTTACCGGGTGGTGGATAGATTTTCGAGAGTCGGAGTCGTCTTGAAGAGTTGAGTTGAGTTGATCTTGGAGTTTGAAGAGGTAGAGATGGCGAGAAGAGTCGTTTGAGAGCCGGAGATGAAGTAGTCGAAAGAAGCTGTCAGTCCGGACGGTGCTAG
Organism: Ashinkailepas kermadecensis; assembly: GCA_034440615.1. Taxonomy (NCBI): domain Eukaryota; kingdom Metazoa; phylum Arthropoda; class Thecostraca; family Neolepadidae; genus Ashinkailepas; species Ashinkailepas kermadecensis. The sequence continues at coordinate 80,136 of JAOTOM010002196.1, forward strand.
ATTGGGGTATGGGGTGTAGTGGGTGGGTTGGGGTTGGGTCCTCGCCATAAATTAACATTGCAAGAACACGTTGTTTTGTTTTGTTTTTTGTTTTGTAGTTATGTTTGTTTTGTTTGTTTTTTTTTTTTTTTTTTTTTTTTTTTTTTCTCGATTTTCGATTGCCCGATTGTCAGTCTTTTGCCCGGGCTATATATATATATATACTTTTTTTTTTTTTTTTTCTTTTTTTTCACAGTTGATCGATTAGGCGTGTCGTAGAAAGAAAGTGGAAGAGAAGTTCGTGTAATGCTGGATAGTCGTCATTGAGAAGTGTAGTGATGTTCAGTGGAATGTTGTGTGTGTTACAGTAATCTGTGATGTGTTGCCTGTCGGTGTTGTATTTGGTGCAATAGATGAGTATGTGTTTGATAGTGAGTGTTCGTTGACATGTTGTGCATTGTGGTCGTGGGCGTTGTAGTAAGAGGTAGGAGTGTGTAAGTGCTGTGTGTCCGAGGCGTAATCGTGTCAGAGTGCGTTCCTTGAGTCTGGTGTGTTGGTTGATGGTGTGCCAAGGTTTGTATATGGGGTGTATTTCATGAAGTTGCGTTAGTGCTGTGTCCCATGTTTGTTGTATGTGTTTGTTAAGTGCCTGTTGTATTGTGGGATAGTAGTCAGATTGTGAGAGTGGGCATGGTGTGATTTGTGGTAGTGTTGTGGCTATGTTCCTTCCGTGTCTGCGTGTTCGTTGCCGTGTATGTTTGTGTGACTTGGTATCCATAGAAGAAGTGGTCTTTGTCGTGCGGTGAGGTTTCGGTGTATGTTGAGTATTTTCGGGATGAGTGGGTGTTTGTGTTTGGTGTGATGCTTTGTAATGCTGATTTGGCGTCAGTAGCTATGATGTTGTGTTCAATTTTGGTGTTATAAATGGTAGAGTAAGCCGAGAAGATTGCGTATAATTCTGCTGTGTAGGTTGATGCTGTGTCGTGCAGACGGGCACGAAGGATAACCCGCGGCGGTGCTGCATTGTGGTACAGCACCGCCGCTGCGCCGTCTGCTGTGTATGTGATTTCGAGCCGTCAGTGTATATGATGTTGTAATTTGCATGTTGTGCTGTGAATTGGAAGAAGAGTTGGTGTATTTCTGCGTCGGTGTATGTGTGTTTTGGATGGTCTATGAGGAAGTGTGTTGCGAGTGTTTCGTGTTTCCACCATGCTGTGGGTGTTGGTAATGGTTTGGCTGTGGGTAGGGTAATGTGTAGTCTGTTTGTGTGTTGGTGGATGCGGCAGCCTATTGTGGTTTTGAGTCGTGATGTTGTCATGAGTTGATGGACACGTGTGGTGCGAAGTTTGAGGGCCTGTGTACATGGGTGTTGTGGTATGAGTTGCGTTTTGTAGTGGTATCTTAATAGTGCTTGTGTGCGTCTGTGCTGTAGTTCTGGTATGTGGTTGTATATATGTAGTGCAAGGTATGGTGAGGTGATATATGCTCCTGTGGCTATAGTTATGCATTGGCGTTGGAGGCTATCTAGACGTTTGAGGTTTGTTTTTGCAGCGTTTTCGAAGAGTGGGGATCCGTATTCCAAAATTGGCCGAATGAGTGATTTGTAGAGGGTGAAGTGTGTTTCTATCGGATCCCCAGTGTGTGCCAGAAAGTGCTCGTAGTAGGTTGATTCTTTTGATGCGCGTTTGTGAATGTCTAAGATGTGTAATCGAAAGGTGAGTAGGCGATCAAATGTGATGCCGAGGAACTTTGCACTGGTGACAAATGGTATGGGTGTCTGGTCTATTTTTAGTGGTTGTTCGTCTGTGTGTTTGTGGTAACCGAAAAACATACATTTAGATTTGTGTGGTGCGATGTGTAGATTTAGTAGGGCGAGTTTGTTGTGTAGTTCTGTTAGTGTGTTCTGTAGTATTGCTAGTGCGTGGTTTGGTGATTTTGTGAAGTCCAGATTACGATGTCGTCTGCGTAGATTGCAATTTTGGCCGGAAGGTTGTCGGTGATGACTGAATTTAGACCTAAAATAAAGAGAGGGGGCTAAGAACCGAACCTTGCATTAGGCCGGTTGTGGGGAATTTAGTGTCTGAAGTGTGTTGTCCTATTTTTACTTGGAAAGAGCGGTTTAGTAGATAGAAATGAAGGTAGTGTATAAGTCTGCCCTGTATGTCTATGTTGTGTAAGTGTTCTAGTAGTGCTGTGATGCTGATAGTGTCATATGCTTGTTTGAGATCCAGGAAGACGGCGACGGTGGAGCATTTCCTGGCCGCCGCTTCCTGGATGTGTGTGGTGAGATAGGTGAGGTTGTCTAGACATGAGCGATTAGGAAGGAAGCCTGATTGTATAGGAGAGATTAGTTTTGTGTTTGAAGAATATAAAGAAGGCGTTTTTTGACTAGTCGTTCGAAGAGTTTGTGAAAACAGCTGGTTAGTGATATAGGGCGGTAAGAGTCGCATAGGGTTAAGTCAGTGCTTGGTTTAGGGATAGGGATGAGAAGAGCGTGTAACCAAGACTGTGGATATGTATGTGTTGTCCATGCGGTGTTGTATGTGTCGAGTAATGCTTGTAATGCTTGTATTGGTAGATGTTTGAAGAATGAGTAGTGTATGTTGTCTGGTCCTACGCTTGTGTTTCCTGTTTGTGCTATTGCTATTTGTAATTCTGTGAGTGTAAACCTAGTGTTGTAAAGGTGTGGCCGTGTGTGTCTGATTGGGGGTGGGGCAGGATCGAGGTGCTGCCAGCCCCTGCACCAGCTACCAATATGGATGCCCTTCCGGGTCTGGCACCGGAAACATATCTAACCATCTATGAACTGAAGGTCGATGACCTGGCGTGATGCAGTGACCAAAAAGCGGCCGCATGTCGCCCAATGAAAGCGAAGCGATTATCTGTAGCCACCAATGAAAGCGAGGCACTCCACTTTCGTCATCAATGGGAGCCACGCGACCGAATACACTCACTAATGGCTCGTTGCCTCCCAATCTCTCGGCACACCCTGCGTGTATTAAATGGCTACCTGTCAACCTCCAAGAATTTCTATCGATATGATCTTTGTGTATTTTATCTGCAATGAAGGCGTTACAATTGATGAACATTTTTACGTCACAGCAATCATGATGAATACATAGTATTCGGGTTAAACGATACACTGACTACATCCAAGCCTGAGAGCGACCGGGCAGCGGGAGTGTGCCTCAGACACGACCCTAGGTCAAGATTGGAGATCATCTCAACAGCGGCCACTCACAATGCAGACCGAGGCGGTGGAGCGGATGCGGAGGCGACGCGCCAGACACGGTCCCACCGCGGACGACACGGACCCGTCGGCTCCCTCCGTCACAGCCGGCTCCGGGAACGACTGTCGGCCGGCGGCGGGTCCCGATCGTCACGGTCAACGGGGCCACTGGTGCCACTGGTGCCACTGGTGTCGACCGTGGCGGGCCACTGGTGCCCCTGATGCCGACTATGGGGTGGGGGTGGGGGCACTGGTGCCCCTGGTGTCGGCTGTGGCGGCCCACTGGCGCCACTGGTGTAGGGTAGTGTTGAGACAGGGCAATGGTGTACCTGATGTACAGTAGGACTGGGATGGTATACCTAGTCAGGGCAAGAATGATACAGGGCAATGGTGTGCCTGGTGTAGGGTAGGGCTCAGACAAGGCAATCAATGGTGTAGATGGTGTATGCTAGGACAGGCCAATGTCATCCTTGGAATAGGGTAGGTCATGGTAGTGGCATACTTGGTGTAGAACAGGACAGAGCAGCGGTACCCTATCTCTGGTGTGGAACAGAGCAGGGCAGTGGTACCTATCTCTGGTGTGGAACAGAGCAGGGCAGTGGTACCCTATCTCTGGTGTGGAACAGAGCAGGGCAGTGGTACCCTATCTCTGGTGTGGAAAGCATCGGTGGTACCCTTCTGTTGGACGGCGGCATGCCTTCTCTGGTGTGGAACAGAGCAGGACAGTGGTACCCTATCTCTGGTGTGGAACAGAGCAGGGCAGTGGTACCTATCTCTGGTGTGGAACAGAGCAGGGCAGTGGTACCCTATCTCTGGTGTGGAACAGAGCAGGGCAGTGGTACCTATCTCTGGTGTGGAACGGAGCAGGGCAGTGGTACCCTATCTCTGGTATGGAACAGAGCAGGGCAGTGGTACCTTATCTCTGGTGTGGAACAGAGCAGGGCAGTGCTACCCTTTCTCTGGTGTAGAATAGGATATATTATATGGTAGGGTATGACAGGATAGGATAGGATTGAGTAGGGAGAATAGGATCGGATGCAGCAAGGTAGGGCATGGTTGGATACTTTTGGTAGGGTAGCAGTGTGGTATATGATAGCATAGTGTAGTGTAGCGTATGGCACAGTAGAGTGGGGAAGGTCCAGGCACTGCCGGCATAGGGAACAGGTCAGGATAGAAAAGGCAGGACGGAGTGTGGCAGGGTAGAGTACGACACAATAAAGTATGGCATGGTAAAGTACGGTACGGTAGAATACGACAGGGTAGAGTACAGTACGGTAGAGTACGGCGGGGTAGAGTACGGCAGGGTAGAGTACGACAGGGCATAGTACGGCAGGGCAGAGTACGGCACGGTAGAGTACGGCGGTATATGGTGTGGTATATTATGAGGGATCAAGATAGGATAGGATAGGGCATGGTGGGGTAGGCAACGGTAGCGCATGTACGGCACGGTAGGGCACAAAGGGGCAGTACATGTATGACAGAGTGGGATATGGAAGGGTAGTGCATGCATGGCAGGGTGAGATGGGGAAGGGTAACGCATGCATTGCAGGGTGACGAATGAAATGGTAGTACATGCTTCGGGAATGGCGGTACATGCATGAATGAGGGGTGGGGTATGAGCGAGTAGTGCATGAATGGCAGGGTGAGGTATGGAAGGGTAGTATATGCATGCCAGGGGTAGGTATTGAAGGGTAGTCTGTTTGCCAGGGTGGGAAATGGAAGGGTAGTGTATGTATGTCAGGGTGGGGTATGGAAGTGTAGTACATATATGCCAGGGGTGGGTATGGAATGGCAGCATATGTATGCCAGGGTGTGGAAGGATAGTGTATGTATGACAGGGGTTAGGGAATGGTAATGCATGCATGCCAGAATGAGGCATGAAAGTGTGGCGCATGGATGGCAATGTGGAATATGGAAGGGTAGTGTATGTGACAGTGTGGGATATGAAAGGGTAGTCTATGTATGGCAGGGTGGGGTATGGAAGGGTAGTGTATGTGACAGTGTGGGATATGAAAGGGTAGTCTATGTATGGCAGGGTGGGGTATGGAAGGGTAGTGTATGTATTTCAGGGTGGGATATGGAATGGTAGCGCATGTGTGGCAGGCTGGTGCCGGTAGACTGGGTCGGGGCATATACTAGGGCGCAGCACAGGCTATCTATATCTTGTACTGTAATCTACCCTCCTGGTCGGCCACGCCAGATGAGTGGATGCGGATGGATGCGTCCGGCAGGGAAGTGGGAGTCGATCGGTGGTGGAGCAGTCAGGCCGGCCGGGATACATGCGATTAGATGAATGCACTGGGTTGTAATACATGGTATAGAATGTAGTGCGAGGATTAAAAAAGCATAAGCATGTACAATCCCGATCTTGTTCCAAGGTTGCGCAAAGCCTCTGAATCCGAGAGTTTGGGGAAAATTGGCATCATATCGTAAAATTCCCTTCTTTCGCCCCTTTGTTCCTTCTAATAGGCTCAGGAGTCCCCATGGATGCCAAGAAAACCGTCAGATACTGCAGCCTTCCGACCGACGACCACCTTCTCTTCGCTGGTCCCACCAAGCTGTGCAGTCGCTTCCAGCAGCACGCCGAACTTGCCGTGGAGTAGCTGGATTCTGTCCAGGCAGCACTGATCTCTGGGTGGCTTGTGATGTTCGCTGGCGGAGCCAATACATCTTTCCTCTTTCTATTCTCCTTCATTCGTTGGCGGTCTCATGGTCGTCTTCAATACATGCTTCCACATCAGCAACGGGGACACCAACACGGAGTACTTCGGCTTCAACTTTCCTCTTTCTCTTTTTGAATCTGCTTAGCCTGCCGCTTCAGCAAAGCCTCCTTCCTCATTATCTCCCAGTCGAACATATATCTTCCCCCATCGACAGATTCTCCGAAATTAAGAAGAAGAACCTTGGTTTCTTCTACGACGCATTCAACTGCTAGGTTATATAGCGTCGCCAACCTCTCACACAGATTGGTCGCGGGTGGACTCCGTAATCCTGCCGGTTGCGGGATTCGACCCCACAACCTCGCGATCAAGAGTTCAACACCTCACGGACTGAGCTACCGCGGGGACGACTTCCCAGCCTTCACCCTATCCATCCACTCGATGTCGATCTCAGCAGTATTCTTATTTCTGGTCTTCCTGACCGGTTGGTAATAGTCGGCATGATAATTGCCAAACAAACCAGTCAGTTTCTACACAAACTGTTCTAGAAACCAGTCAGTTTCTACACCAGTCAGTCTTATTTGCTAAGAAACTCAAAAACCCATCGCGATAGCTAGCCTACATGCCAGCAGGGGAGTTAGGATGACTTAATTCACAGTTGATAGCTAGCCTGTATGACAGCGGTGGAGTTAGGATGACCTAATTGACCGTTGATATGTAGCCTGCATGACAGCAAGGGAGTTAGGATGTCAATCTGATCGACCGTTGATAAGGAAGACGTGCTGCAACACGTCCATCCCCGTGGTAAGAGTTCCCGCACTCATTCCTTCGGACTGCTTTCTCAGGATAGGGATCCCGTGTCCTTTCTCAAGACAATCGCCCTGGAAATTTGCCGAGTTTGCTGCGTTTCAGCTTGATTTGCCCGTCCCACTGTGCCTTGCTGTTCAGTCATGAAACCCCCGTTCTGGTCTCCATGGTCCTCCTCATTTGGTCTGCACTGGGCCACCTCCTGCTCTGGTTTACCCTAGTCCTCCTCCATCACAGGCAATCCGATATCTGCGTAACGAGAACCTCCTCTTCTGTAACTGTTTCTACAGCTTGCCAATCTAGCCACCTTCCCCAGAAAATCTTATGTATTTTGCTCGGCACAGCACCTACCTGTTCTCTAATCATGCGGGCTCTCCTCAACTACGACAACCACCTTTCCCTGACTCATCCCCTGACCAAGAATCTACCCTAAGCTTTTGCCCACCATTGTTAACCAGCAAACCACAAGCCTAAGCCATCACGAAAGAAACTGCAAGATAATGATTAATATCCGCCACCAAACTTGACAGTTTAATAATTAACAGCGGTGTACACACATCTTTACGGTGGTTACGCTTGCCTTCGCAATGTCAGTTCCCCGTTGATTACACCACCGTGTGGGAACCTCGGAGCCCCCTTTTTACGTCAGTGCGCTACGTACCTTATGAACGATCCCACGTTCATAATTTTTACTCACGGTATGCTTTGACACCACGTTAATTATTAAAAATGCATTCATAAAGTTAGCCACCATATCTCGTTATCCAATCATTATACACGGAACATTGACCGAAACTATGAAAAACGATATAGATCGCCTATGCGCAACCTCTCAACAACATCGAAATGCCGGGTGATCATGCTTTTTGGAATCCTCACATACATTTCAATCTAATACATTCATTTAATTTCATGCATATAGACCCACCCTGGCAGTGCATGTATGGCAAGGGTAGTGCATGCATAGCATGGTGGGGCCAGCAGAATTGGTCGGGGCATAGACAAGGGTGCAGCATACACTATGATTACGGTTATCTACACAACCGTAGTCTGGTCTGACACGCCTATTGAGTAGATGAGTCATGTAGGGGAGTAGTAGTCATGTAGTGGAGTAGGAGTCAGGTAGGGGAGTAGGAGTCAGGTAGGGGAGTAGGAGTCAGGTAGGGGAGTAGGAGACAGGTAGGGGAGTAGTAGTCATGTAGTGGAGTAGGAGTCAGGTAGGGGAGTAGTAGTCATGTAGTGGAGTAGGAGTCAGGTAGGGGAGTAGGAGTCAGGTAGGAGAGTAGGAGTCAGGTAGGGAAGTAGAAGTCAGGAAGGAAGTAGGAGTCAGGACGAGGAGTAGAAGTCAGGAAGGGAAGTAGGTGTCGGCCAGTGGTGGAACGGTCAGGCAGGGTGGAGACGTCGGACAGTGGGTGGCGGACCGGACACAGCGTGTAGAGACGCCGGACAGTGTGTGGCGGACCGGACACAGCGTGTAGAGAGGTCGGACAGTGTGTGTGGCGGACCGGACACAGCGTGTAGAGGTCTGACAGTGTGTGGCGGACCGCACACAGCGTGTAGAGGTCGGACAGTGTGTGGCGGACCGGACACAGCGTGTAGAGGTCGGACAGTGTGTGTGGCGGACCGCACACAGCGTGTAGAGGTCTAACAGTGTGTGGCGGACCGGACACAGCGTGTAGAGGTCGGACAGTGTGTGGCGGACCGGGCACAGCGTGTAGAGGTCGGACAGTGTGTGTGGCGGACCGGACACAGCGTGTAGAGGTCTGACAGTGTGTGGCGGACCGCACACAGCGTGTAGAGATCGGACAGTGTGTGGCGGACCGGACACAGCGTGTAGAGGTCTGACAGTGTGTGGCGGACCGCACACAGCGTGTAGAGATCGGACAGTGTGTGGCGGACCGCACACAGCGTGTAGAGAGGTCGGACAGTGTGTGGCGGACCGGACACAGCGTGTAGAGGTCTGACAGTGTGTGGCGGACCGGACACAGCGTGTAGAGAGGTCGGACAGGTGTGTGGCGGACCGGACACAGCGTGTAGAGGTCGACAGTGTGGGTGACAGTGTGTGGCGGACCGCACACAGCGTGTAGAGAGGTCGGACAGTGTGTGGCGGACCGGACACAGCGTAGTAAGAGGTGCGGCGGACAGTGTGTGGCGGACCGCACACAGCGTGTAGAGGTCTGACAGTGTGTGGCGGACCGGACACAGCGTGTAGAGATCGGACAGTGTGTGGCGGACCGCACAACAGCGTGTAGAGGTCTGACAGTGTGTGGCGGACCGGACACAGCGTGTAGAGAGGTCGGACAGTGTGTGGCGGACCGGACACAGCGTGTAGAGGTCTGACAGTGTGTGGCGGACCGCACACAGCGTGTAGAGGTCGGACAGTGTGTGGCGGACCGGACACAGCGTGTAGAGGTCGGACAGTGTGTGGCGGACCGCACACAGCGTGTAGAGGTCGGACAGTGTGTGGCGGACCGGACACAGCGTGTAGAGGTCGGACAGTGTGTGGCGGACCGCACACAGCGTGTAGAGGTCGGACAGTGTGTGGCGGACCGGACACAGCGTGTAGAGATCGGACAGTGTGTGGCGGACCGACACAGCGTGTAGAGGTCGGACAGTGTGTGGCGGACCGCACACAGCGTGTAGAGGTCGGACAGTGTGTGGCGGACCGGACACAGCGTGTAGAGAGATCGGACAGTGTGTGGCGGACCGGACACAGCGTGTAGAGGTCTGACAGTGTGTGGCGGACCGGACACAGCGTGTAGAGAGGTCGGACAGTGTGTGGCGGACCGGAAAGGGGAAGTGTGTGGCGGACCGACACAGCGTGTAGAGGTCTGACAGTGTGTGGCGGACCGGACACAGCGTGTAGAGGTCGGACAGTGTGTGGCGGACCGCACACAGCGTGTAGAGGTCGGACAGTGTGTGGCGGACCGGACACAGCGTGTAGAGAGGTCGGACAGTGTGTGGCGGACCGGACACAGCGTGTAGAGATCGGACAGTGTGTGGCGGACCGGACACAGCGTGTAGAGAGGTCGGACAGTCGGACAGTGTGTGGCGGACCGGACACAGCGTGTAGAGGTCTGACAGTGTGTGGCGGACCGGACACAGCGTGTAGAGGTCGGACAGTGTGTGGCGGACCGGACACAGCGTGTAGAGATCGGACAGTGTGTGGCGGACCGCACACAGCGTGTAGAGGTCGGACAGTGTGTGGCGGACCGGACACAGCGTGTAGAGAGGTCGGACAGTGTGTGGCGGACCAGACACAGCGTGTAGAGATCGGACAGTGTGTGGCGGACCGCACACAGCGTGTAGAGGTCGGACAGTGTGTGGCGGACCGGACACAGCGTGTAGAGGTCGGACAGTGTGTGGCGGACCGGACACAGCGTGTAGAGAGGTCGGACAGTGTGTGGCGGACCAGACACAGCGTGTAGAGATCGGACAGTGTGTGGCGGACCGCACACAGCGTGTAGAGGTCGGACAGTGTGTGGCGGACCGGACACAGCGTGTAGAGGTCGGACAGTGTGTGGCGGACCGCACACAGCGTGTAGAGGTCGGACAGTGTGTGGCGGACCGGACACAGCGTGTAGAGAGGTCGGACAGTGTGTGGCGGACCAGACACAGCGTGTAGAGATCGGACAGTGTGTGGCGGACCGCACACAGCGTGTAGAGGTCGGACAGTGTGTGGCGGACCGGACACAGCGTGTAGAGATCGGACAGTGTGTGGCGGACCGGACACAGCGTGTAGAGGTCGGACAGTGTGTGGCGGACCGCACACAGCGTGTAGAGGTCGGACAGTGTGTGGCGGACCGCACACAGCGTGTAGAGATCGGACAGTGTGTGGCGGACCGGACACAGCGTGTAGAGGTCGGACAGTGTGTGGCGGACCGGACACAGCGTGTAGAGGTCGGACAGTGTGTGGCGGACCGCACACAGCGTGTAGAGGTCTGACAGTGTGTGGCGGACCGCACACAGCGTGTAGAGGTCGGACAGTGTGTGTGGCGGACCGCACACAGCGTGTAGAGGTCGGACAGTGTGTGGCGGACCAGACACAGCGTGTAGAGAGGTCGGACAGTGTGTGGCGGACCGGACACAGCGTGTAGAGGTCGGACAGTGTGTGGCGGACCGGACACAGCGTGTAGAGAGGTCGGACAGTGTGTGGCGGACCAGACACAGCGTGTAGAGATCGGACAGTGTGTGGCGGACCGGACACAGCGTGTAGAGAGGTCGGACAGTGTGTGGCGGACCGGACACAGCGTGTAGAGGTCTGACAGTGTGTGGCGGACCGGACACAGCGTGTAGAGGTCGGACAGTGTGTGGCGGACCGCACACAGCGTGTAGAGAGGTCGGACAGTGTGTGGCGGACCGGACACAGCGTGTAGAGAGGTCGGACAGTGTGTGGCGGACCGCACACAGCGTGTAGAGAGGTCGGACAGTGTGTGGCGGACCGGACACAGCGTGTAGAGAGGTCGGACAGTGTGTGGCGGACCGACACAGCGTGTAGAGGTCGGACAGTGTGTGGCGGACCGGACACAGCGTGTAGAGGTCGGACAGTGTGTGGCGGACCGGACACAGCGTGTAGAGGTCGGACAGTGTGTGGCGGACCGCACACAGCGTGTAGAGGTCGGACAGTGTGTGGCGGACCGGACACAGCGTGTAGAGAGGTCGGACAGTGTGTGGCGGACCAGACACAGCGTGTAGAGGTCGGACAGTGTGTGGCGGACCGGACACAGCGTGTAGAGGTCGGACAGTGTTTGGCGGAACGGACACAGCGTGTAGAGAGGTCGGACAGTGTGTGGCGGACCAGACACAGCGTGTAGAGAGGTCGGACAGTATGTGGCGGACCGGAGGACGGTCCTCAGCTTCCTCCCAACCAGTGCATCTTTCGAGTTTTTTTTTACTGAGGGTATTTCGACAAAATGACACCCGAACCCCTTTAAAAAGGACTCTGGGTGCATGGAAATGGCACTTTTTGCAGACTATTCTGCAAAAATGGACACATAGTTTTGGTTCGAGAATGTCCGAAAAATCTGACCATTGAGGGTAATAGAACCTGCTGTGGTCTTTCTCGGGGCACTTCCACTTACGAGAAAGTCACCGTAACGCCAGCGGGGAGCACCCTGAACAGTAACAGGGACATTCCACTTTGACGAAGGACACTCTGAACTAGGAATGGCATCCCCGATATTCCCAAGGCCCGCCCTATCCGTCAAAGGGCACCTGAGCCGCCAGAAGGGCCCAATGAACCATCAAAGGGACATTCGAGGGCTTCAGAAGGACTTCATGGCATCTCAATTTAGGGCAATAGAACATGTGAGGTGGGAAAATTGACCTGCAATGAATGCATGAGGGAGGGATGATTACTTCTTGCAGTTCGTCATGGGCACCTTGACATATCAGTCTGCGAAATTAGATTTTTATTCGGTGCCTCTCACTTCAGGAAAGCAAAATTGTACGGACCTGGGAGCCACATGTACACAAACTGTTCCTATGAAGAAACGCCCTGCTCCCCACGCACCAGGAAGTCGGTCAGGATTCACAAATGCCTCTGCCATTCATATCGGTGGAAATGTTGTCGCGGAGGATAGACAGGCACATCCAGGGGTAGAGGAGGGAGGGGGACTAATCACCAGGCAATGTAGCAACAAACAGCGATAAAGGAATAGTGCCAATGCCAGAGAACACCCGTGCATGATGAAAACGTTGGGGGAAATCCATGGTTATCACACCCAGATACAGGCTATACACATAGCCCTACTGCATGTATCTACCTGAATGTCAGAGACAGTAAGTTTTCGGGAAATAATAGACAGCGTTCCTAACAATACAGTAATGGCACACGGCAACAGCGTTAGGAAAATCACGCACGATTTTGCCAGATCACCATGCTGAAAACCAACTGCAGCGTAGGTCAACTAAAAGCCAAACCCTACCAGAAATGACGAAACAACATCCGAGCTAACAAGGTACGCTCTTGCCATTTTTGAACTAATATCACTGCTCCGGAGGCTCATCATAGCACAAGTGTTCTGCTACTGCGGTGTCAGGCTGGGGCAGGACCGCCTTATCACCATAGCAAACATACTGATGCCGACAGATCACCACCGTCAATGGTGAGCAGATACCACGGTACACCATCAGCACGCGCGGGGCACTACTTAAACGGCAAGGCACACCGGCAACGGGCTGAAACGGTTCGGCATGAACATACACGACAAGGCACACAGGCAACGGGCTGAAATGGTTCGGCAAGGCACACAGGCAACGGGCTGAAATGGTTCGGCAAGGCACACAGGCAACGGGCTGAAATGGTTGGACAAGGCACACAGGTAGCGGGCTGAAATGGTTCGGCAAGGCACACAGGTAACGGGCTGAAATGATTCGGCAAGGCACACAGGCAACGGGCTGAAATGGTTCGGCAAGGCACACAGGTAACGGGCTGAAATGGTTCGGCAAGGCACACAGGCAACGGGCTGAAATAGTTCGGCATGAACATACCTAATGACAAATCGAGACGAGCTAGGCTTCGACGATGACCGTGAATAATTTGACCGCAACGAAGAAAAGCCATGGGTTATGTTACAAGGTCGGCCAGTTGCTATACAGTGTCGCCGCTGTCTCGCGACAAATGGTGGTGGGCGCGGAAGGTCGGCGCGGTCAGCACGTACCGCGTAACCTTTCCGTTACCAGAGGAACGAGTCGACCAACGGCCGCTTGTTTTGACTTAGCCGACAAAGAAGAAACCTTGGGGGCCTTCACTGTCATAATGAGACAAGTCGCAAATCTGCGCCATCCGATGGGGATAGTGTATAATTTAGCACAAAACGAGGCAGTAGCACCTTTTCAATTAAGAATTCTGCTTATTTTTGTCAACGTGCAGACAATCTTCGATGGCAAATTTTCGAATTTTCCAAGTTCATTGCGCCCACACATTCCCTCACCACAAGCCGCGCTTCTTACGTCGGAATGTCGGAAGGTAATGAGCTAACACCCGCCGAAATCTACGTTCCCCACTCGTTTCTCTCGCAAGAACTCTGAAGTGACGTAGCAAAATTAAAAATCCTGCATTGGACGTCAAAATAGGCAATTTTAATGTATTATCACTAAGGTTTTGGAACGCATCAACCAGGATAGGTCACCTAGCGCCATCGCCGAAATATTCACAGCCAACATTGAAGCCTTATGTTCGTCTCTCCCAACAACTGAAAACAAACTAACTTCCAACCAGTTCACCATAGGATTTGGAGCAAAATACAACAGCAATGCGACAGGCCGAGTCGAAGCGAGTTCGAGCACCAGAAAAACAAAACAGAGCGTCCAGGGTGACAGCCAGAGTCGTACCACAA